>JBBPDA010000132.1:485359-502681 GCA_037974385.1 Arnoldichthys spilopterus | reverse complement strand
TTTTAGCAAATGGCTGCAATATGACAAAAAGTGAAAAATTGAAAGGGGTCTGAATACTTTCCATACCCACTGTGTATATATATATATATATATATATATATATATGAAGTGTACTGAGATTTTCTTTCAGATGATTTTGAGCTATTTTCCTTAGTTCATTAATCAAATCCATGTTGCACATACATGCTGCTTTAACTTAAACTTCTGCATCAAAATTCTCTTTATAGTACCAGTACTAAAAAAATGAGGTATCTTACTATAACAATGCTTTTTTATTAGCAGTATACCATGCATTACTAGTCTGTTGAGTGGCTGAAGACTCATATATTATGCAAGAATTGACAAACATTTCACATGTTAAACTACAACATTTAGTATCTTCAGTTCCTAGTGGATTAAAAAGTGCAATTAAAGAGAAATGTGCTGTAACACAGTGGTAAAAAATGACTGCGTCCATACTTTTTTAAATGTGTGTTACAGGCATCAGATTCTATTTTTTATATTTTTACAAAATTAATTTGAGTTTATTTAAACACTGGAAATGTTTACTTTTCTGGAAATATGTAAATATAGACTTAGAATAAAATGATTTTACATGAACTTACATTGAAAAGTTTCTTGTAAAGATATGTTTTGAAAAATTGTCTTATCTGCTCCATGACCCAAATAATACCTGCTCACCCTGGTGGCCCTGTTGGGTTTTCTGACTTTTGATGAATGGGGTGAAGTTGGCAAACAAATCATGCAGTGAAATATATGGACTCTGTAATTGTAAACTACTGTGCAGTTGACATGGACCTGATACAATGGACGATGATGGTAAATGCAAGGTAGCTGTACCTAATAAAGTGTCTCATCAGTGTATGTGCATCCTGGCATGTGTGTTGAGTGTGCATGGATTATCACCACGTGTCTCCGCACTGTTCACCAAAACACCCTGTTCACTCCTCCGTCCTCCCCTCTCCCTCCTCACTTCCTCCCCTCTCCTCCCCCTGTGCACTGTCAGCACCTCCAGCCCACTCCTCGCTGGCTGTCAGCCTCTGTCTAAACGGCCGTAATTCAGAAGCCAGCGGGTGGGCTCTCTGGGCCTTCTCTCTTCACCCTGCAGTGGAAGTGCAGACGACACCAGGAATGTGGCATTGTGTAATTGCGTATGGCTGCTTTAAATGGCAATTTGAAGCTCCGGTGGCTCTATAATTAGTGGCGCGGTCCCTCAGGAGCGGGCTTATCGTTTCCTTTGTAATTACATGTCTGAATACAGCATTCAGTGCGCAGGCATGCAGCGGGCAGCTCTTATCAGTGCCAGTGCTCCGGGTGCAAGGCACAGCAAAGCCCAGCTCCAACACCCTGCAACATACACCCACAACAAAGCCAGTCTAGCAGAGGAACGGACATAAGGGATATCGGCAGTACTGGTCCACAGGGTTTGTGATGCATCATATGTGTTTTATGTATTAATGGTGCTTTATTAATGAATGCATTGCCATCATTCCTGCTATCATGAGTCTTTGTCTGAATCTAGTACTGCATCACTACAGAGAAGGTATGATTGTTTGCAGTCCACATGCAAGAGCTGTTTCTATTACAGTGGACCTTAACCAGAGCTTATCAGTGTGTTTTTCACAGCTTGGAACAGCATAAGGAATAAAGCTATTGGGGATATGTGGCAACTGCAAATGCACACTAAGGGGAAATGTCATTTTATTAGGTATAAATATATATTACATGTAAATTCTCATTTTTTTAGGTACACCTATTGTATAGACTCATTTTGTAGGCATAAATACTGACTGAAGCCCAACCATTACTGCAGTGACCGCAGTGGCATGGTAGTCAGTATACACAGCAATAACTATAACACAGTACCACCATGTCAGTTTTACCGCTGAGCTGAAATTGATCCACCTCTTAAATGATATCTGCTCATTGACACCTGTGGTGGGCCCTTTCCCCCCTAACAGTCTAGAGTGAATGAGAGATTATGCATAGCAGAAGATGGGCTACAGTCATTGTAAATTCGTAACTACCTGTAGTAGATTAACCTCATCAAATGGCCGATAAGTGTTGGTCTACGTAATGAATTTACAGCTAGCATATATTCATAGACTACTTTGAATCTGAACAACCTTTGTTACTTGTCAGAAACTGGTTTCATCAGCTCTGACCTTTGATTTCCCTGTATAACTAGCACAACCACAGCGGACAAACCCAAACCTTGAAATTCGTACACAGCCAGCAACACACTCCATTATGTGTTCGCTGCAAAGGCATGTTTTTCTCCCAGACCTCAGGTATTGCTCATTCACTATGTGCGCCTTCTGAAATCGGCCACTTTACTTGCTGCAGTTGGTTAATGATTTAGTGTCTATTGTAATATAGAACAAGGGCCTGGAGTAGAGCGAGAGAGAAGAGGAGGAGAAGGTGAATATAGGAAAGAAAGTGAGGGTGAAGAAATAGGTGTTTACGGGGAACATGTGGATTAAAAGCTATAATGTTGATGGATTGTTTTAATTTGCTGGACTGTGAGCACACCATGAGAGAGAAGAGGCTGCTTTTTGATCCTGTGCCTCCTCTCACTCCCTCTGCTGGCTGCAAGCTTCAGTGCAGCAGGTTCCTCTGCATTATTCCCATGTGAATGTTACCGGTCAGGTCCTATTCTGTGTTATGCCTTGTGATTGAATCTGAAATAATAAAACCTGAATTTTTTTATGATAAATCATTGATATAAGGATCTGATCGTTATGCAACTTCTTATTGTCAAAATACTAATCATGACACAGGAAAAATGCAACTTTTTCAATCTGAATGTTCATATCTCTCTGTCCTTGGACAAATACTGCAATGTAATGTGTATTTTTTTTTTTTTTTATGTATCTGTTATTTTGGAATTGCCCATCCAAAGAGCCCGCAGCAGCTTATTCACAGCCTTTCGTTTTTCTGCATACTTTCTCTCCCCTGTCTGTAGAGACTAGGTGCAGGCTAGGTAGAGTCACTGCATGCGAGCTATTCATTTGTGCCCCCCCCTCGCCTTTGCCTCCACAATAACTGATTAGCGTCTGCGACCCTGTGTCCACTCTGCTGGAACATCCCTTGCTGGAACAGCCAGTGTGGGTCATTATAATGTGCTAGCTCATCTGAGCAGGTGCTGCACAGATCATACTATTTATTTTTAATAACCGGACGTCATTAATGACGGAACAGCTCAGGCTATAAAGAGCTGCTCTTGGGAATCACTTCCCCTTGCTTGAATGAGGTCTTTATGTTGTATTTAATAGGATAAATGAAAAGGCAATACAGCCTCTACAGGGGAGTATACAGTGTTCTTGTCTACAAACTTTAATGCACATTGTTTTTTATCTATATATTCTAATGAAACATGCCCTGTAATTTTTGGGCAGGCAATATTTTAGGTTTTATATATTTATTTCATATGTTGTATGCAGCAAATAAACCGTAATAGTGCAGAGGAGTGTTGTTTGTAGAGGATGTGAAATTAATAATATCAACAAAACGTGACGGGGGTGCCTAAACTTTTGCTGCTACTGTGTCTCATTTTAGGTGACATTGGAGTTTGTTATTGTTGTTGTTGTTATTTGATTGCAAGAGGGGTTTTAGAAATAGAATCTTTTAGACTTTCCTAGATGTCCTACAAAAAACTCCACACTCCTACTGTTCTGACTCTCTCTGCGCAGCTGTTCTCTGAAACGCACACGCAGACACACACACGCACACCTCATTCATTTTGTGCTGACAGGAATTCTCAGTGCGCCGGCCAACCCACTGGTGTCTCCTCACTCTTTTCAACACAAAGAGAACCTGGAGTACTACTCTAATTAGCATACGTCTGTGTGTCTTTTTCTGTGTCTGTGAGTCCGTGTGGGTGGGTGATTGGAGCAAGTGTGCTAAGTGTGTTTGAATGAAAGTGAATAAACTTGAAACTAGGTCGTAGAACAAGGAGCGAAAACTGGTGCCTTTTGCTGATGCTGCTAGGAAAATCTGTGTCACCCAGTGTTTCATCTCGGCACACTTTTAGGCTGGGAAAGTGAAAGACGTGTGTGATTGAGCATTTCTGCACTGTTAATTCGTGTAAAAATGTGTGCACGAAGCCTGTAAAATCTGCATTGAGAAGGGAACTCTTGCAAGCGCACGTCCCTCTGGTCATCAGCAGATGCACAGAGGATGTGGTGTATGTGTGTGTGTGCGTATATGTGTGTGTGAGATGTTGGTGTGTATGTGTGCTGGTGGGGTGTTATGCACTGATAAGACAGTGCTCTGTGAGGCGTGGCCAGCTCACTCTGAGCCTCGCTCCTGGCGGCTCCTTCCAGAACAACTTCAAATTAATCACTGTGCGCTGCGCAGACAAGGCGGCCAAGCAACACCGGTCCCTGAAGCTACACAAAGACACCAGTGACCACTGCAGACACACTGGAATTTATAACCGTGGCAACCTCTCGGTCTGCTACCTCACATCCCTCCCTTAGTCGTTTATTCATTCATACACTCTCTGGCTCATCCTTACGATAGGATGCTGTTCACTTCGGCTCACTCCCTCGTTTGTTTTTATGGAGCATGCTAAGAATGATGTTTACACACCGTTAATGAACCTCAGTAAACTCCTGGGTGCTGTCCACTTTGCCACAGTGTCGCCATGAGAATTTCTGTATGGTGGCGATGGAGTGGCTGCTCATCGTGTGATCTAGCCTATTTTGTGGCCCACACACAAGGCAAAGGCAAAAGATGAAGGTCACTAGAGGCCCCACAATGCTACATAATCTTGATACTTGTTTGTGTTGTGATTTTAAAAATGTATGGTATGTTTGGTACAGGTCAATCACAATTATTCCATAATCACAAAAGTCACACCTCTGGCAGTTGACTGGTTTTATAACACCTTTATGTTGAATTCGTTGGCAGAGTAACTAACATTAATGTTGGCATGTTTGATTGCAGAGCAAGTGTTTTTCAATTTTTTCACACTGTCGAGAAAAACATGTGGAGATTTTTTGTTGATCATGTTCTGTGATGGTGTTATTAACTATGCTATATACCACTTCCTGCTACTTACAAATAGTGCATATACATTTTACTAGGTTTAGGGTCATTTAGCATTTTTAGACATACATGTAACATTCTATGATTTTTATGTATCGGTTTTATAGGGAATATTTCAGTAGATATTTCCGCTTTAAAGCCCGAATCTAAATAGTATTAGAGGAGCCTGTTAGTCTATTAGCTCTCTCCCAAACTGGTTGTTAAACAAAATCTCAATCTTGTGTAGGGCATGTTTACTATGGCTTTATGACAATAACTTCATAATCCTCAATGCTGATAATTGCAAACAATACACAAATGTTGTGCGTTCTCAGCAGTAAAGACATCAGAATTGGCCATTAAATTTCATGCCCATGCTGATAATGTGTGAAAGCCTTTGACAGCCATATGCAGTTGTGTAGTATGCTTTAGGAAGCCATCTTCCCTCAAATGTGCTCGTTTTCACACAGGGCCTGTGTGCAAGCTCAGAAAGGTTAAGTGTCCCTATGTGCACTGACATTTACAAGAACAATTTAATTGGCAGTACACATGTGTGCACACACACACACACACTGAAATCTGTTGATAGAGTTACGAGCTACTCTGGTTAATGGCTTTCTCATTGTTACCATACCTTACTGTAAAGATTGGGGACATACATCAATGCAGTTGTGTGTTGGTAGCTTCGGTCTCTCGATCTAGAGGGTTTATGTTGCACTGCTGACAAGGAATTTTCTGTTTTTCATAAAGAGTTTGTTTTGTCTTTTGGAAAGAAAGTGCCATAAAGACATAAGAACTAAAATCACTTTAGATTGATGGATGATATCAGACATTAAACAATGAAAATCATTGCAAAATCTGTTATAAGAAGATAAGATTCGATAAGTATTCACTGACAAGCCATTTTATTAGCTACATATACCTAATATTTACATTTATTGTCAAATTTAAATGATAGATTATAGATTATATTTTGATTAAAGCTTTACAGACTAATTCTAGACTAAGGTGTTATATAGGCTTATCAGGGTCACCATTCAAATAAAGGTGAAGTGAATAACAACAACACTCATTACAGTGGCACCTGTCAAGGGGTGAAATATATTAAGCAGCAGGGGAACAGTGAGATTTTGAAGTTGATGTGTTGGAAGCAGTTCAAGGAACTGAATGACCTGAAATGACAAATTGCTGGTAATGATAGGAAGGTGTCAGAACACACAATGCATTGCAACCCATTTGGGCTACGTAGCCACAGATTAGCAATAAAGTGCCCCTGTTAAATTCTCTCCACCAGATCTTAATATGTTCAAGCATATTTTAAAGACTTTTAAAGATTTGCTACTTGCATATTTGTGCTAGATATCACAGTACACATTGACAGGTCTTGTGGAGTCCACACCTTGATGGATCAGAGCTATTTTGGTGGCACAAAATTAGACAAGTGGTTTAAATGTTATGGCAGATCGGGACATTGGAGCTTTGAAATCTTGTATTTAAGATGATTCAGTATGAGATTTGGTTTAATTCTGAAATCAGAGCTACAGGAACTGTTACAAAGAAAATCACATTTGGCCTGTGGTTATATGGTAATGCAATGAGACATATACACAGAGATTTAAGAGAATGAACTATCTGTTAGGTTTGGCCCCAGTCATTTGAATACTTTAGATTTTGCTTGTTACATTACTTATTTACGTATTTGTTTCTTTATTCAATGTTTGGAAGTTTTGTCTTTTTTAAGCCACATAAATATAAGACTAAATTACAGTACATTTACATCACAACATAATGGTTGAGAATATCTAGAAAATGTTAAAGATAATAAATTGCAGCTGGATTAGCTGAATGCATTATACATTCATGGTAGGCATTCGTGTCATCTCGCATCAGTGCAACAAACTGTACTGCTTTCCACTTGCCTTTGAAGCTACAAAAGGAAAAATGCTTTATTTAAATTGCATGAGAACACTTTTTATTATAAAACGAAAGAAGAAGAAAAAAATATAAACCATGAAGGTCAGGATTTACGAGTCATAGTGATCTCAGTTCATTAATACATATTATGAATACATACGGAATACAAACGTAACACATTTTCGAATGCAGTAAACTTTATGAAATATAAATGATATGTTTTTTTTTTTGACTGATTCGGTAAGACAGGCCAGGCCTAATCCATGTGGTATCAACATCAGAAACTGGAAGACCCTGCTCCTAGTGTTGAATTTATTTATTTATTTAAAATTTTTACCGTATTGCGAACCTTAATAGTTGCATACTATACCGAACATATCTCAGTTAATCATCGAGTGAAGTGTTGCATTCAAACTGTTTCATCTTCCCTCTGAGTGCTAAACCCTTATCACTCTCTGAACTACTCCACCATGGAGCAGGCTTCACTTGGATTGTTTTTACCTGGCTTTCTCCTTTATAGATTGTATCTCCCAGCTGCTCCCTCTGGTATCTTGGTACTGTCAGCTTGACCCTATGGATCTTTTTCTTGAGTGATACTCTTCTTTAAAACACAAATTGAGTGAGTTTTTTTCTCTGATATAATGCTCTGCAGATAGCCTTTGGTGCTGGAGTGAGGTTCTCCAAGTTTCCTCTGTATGTCCCTTCCTGATTCAGTCTCCTGGGCAGATATGGGTTTTTTTTTTTTTTTTCAACAATTCTTTCTTGCTGGTATTGTTTAAGGTGATTATTGCATGTTCACACATTGTTGTCGCATGCCAGAATACATAAGTTTGATAATTATGTGCATATCATCAATCCTTACACATTTTTATATGAATATGCTTAACTAGACAGGGCGAAGAGTAAAGATGAGAAGGAAAGAAAATGGAGTGATGAGAAGTGTGGTGGGAAAGAATAGTTGTAGAGGGCCAGATAGATTAGGAGATGGAACGAAAAAGACAGTACATAGAGTATGGGAGGAGCTTTTATGTATACTCTAGTTATACTACAGTTATATCGATAGGGACAGAAAGAAAGTCAGTCTTCATATTGTCAAACCCAAGTGCAAATAATCATGATGTCAAAAAGGAAGAGGAGAGATAGGTGTAAGGACTGTCAGTCAAAGATGGATAGAGGCAAAGAGAGGGAGAGAGAGATAGACAAGGAAACATCCTCATTTCTAAACCATGCTATTTTTCAATAAATACACTCCCAAAAAATATTCTCTATATTCGCACTGCCGGGCTTCTGTTTTGAAGTGCAGCGTTATGAAGACATGCAAGACTGAAGTAGAAATGTATGCATATTTTATAAATCTGAGAAACTTTGAACAATAAAATAACAAAAATGAACTTAGATGGAAGATACCAGAGTAAAAAAAAAGTTTTAGATTGCCAAAGTGAAGTCTGAATCCGTTGTGCTCCTGTATGAGAAGCTTGTGTGAGTGCTGTGGGCTGCCTGAAAAGTGAACTTAAGAGGATTTCAAAATCATTTTCATTAGCTAATATTATTAAGAAATTTAAAATATGCTTACACACTTATAGATGTTTTACAGCACTAAAAATAGTTTCTTCCTACAGTCTAGCTTTAAAGGAGAGGCTTTATAGCGCTCTCTATGCACTGGTTGTGTGGACATGCGCCTCACTTCTGAATGTGACAGTATAAAAGGCTTTTGAACAACTGCACTACTGCAGTTGGATTTTAAAATTTATATTATTTCGAAAATGTTTTATTTTTTTAATAACAAATGGTACAAACACTGTGTTTATATAATTGACATTCTGATGCCAGTGTGTATTTTGATATGTTTATCTTGGAATAAACAGACCCTCAATTTTTTCTTCTGCCTTTGATATCAGATGTAGTTTTATCAAAATTGTATCAACATTGTATCAAAGTTGAAAATTTAAGTATCATGACAACACTGCAAAGCTATATATTTATATTTTGAATAAAAAATGGTGTTAATTACTATTTAACCAAAACAAATGTATATTAGGTGCAATATTTGTAATTCTTGTTAGTACTGTATGGGAAAAGGCAGTACTTACTGTAGTATTGAATGTTCTGTTTGCAGCACTGAGCTGCAGCATCTATTTTTCATTTGCTGGGTTGATTTCACATTGGCTGGCAATTGCAACACATGTTCAGTCAGAGTGGTCCAATCAGAGTGTGGTACAAGTTGTAAAAGCCCGGGCACCCTAGGTACCACCGTGAATATTGCTCAAATTACCTTTTGCTTTTTTGTGCAGGATTTGGGTGAGTTATGGCCTTTATGTTCATAATCTCCCAGAAAAGCCCATCGTCAGTTTCTTGGTTGTACTGTATGGGCTGGTGGATCACTATGTAAAGGAGACCGTGATGTGAAACCTCTCTAGTGGCTGTTGAAAAGCTGTTATGACCTTCATGCTTTTCCATTTATCCTGTGGTTTGTGCCACATTTGTCCCCAGAATGATGCAGCTGGTACCAGTGCACTGTGCAGGGTGCGACAAATGAAACCTGTTTTCACGTTCATGTTCACTGCAGGCCAAACTCTTATTTTTCCCAGCTAGTTTGTAGTTAGTGCTGCATAGTTGGTTTTGTTTGACTGCTGCAGTGCGTATGTTGTGTCAAAAGGACCTGAAAGAGGGAACGAAACAGAGAAAAAGCAGAAGAGACAGATAATAAGACAGAGAGAAAAAGAGAAGAGAGGGGGTGAAAGGGGAAAAGAAACAGAAAGAAAATTCCTTCCAATGCTTCAAGGACCCCACTGCCCTGGAGCCAATCGGATATTGCAAGGGAAGCATAAAGTTGCAGTGATGGGGGAAGGAAGACATTGGTGCCATACACGCCAGAAGCTGTCATAATGAAACGCTTATGACTAGGGTTGTAAAAACCAGGGTTCTGAGGCAAGCGTCTGGAGAGGCCTCAGTGGGGAGCCTGTGATTAGCCTCGCTTCCCTTCCCCACAACCCTTTAGCTTCTGAGCTGCCTTAGTTCACCAGCAATACTCAGGAGGTAAACTTGCCCCCACCCGGGGCAATATGAAATATATATTTATAAATATAAAAATAATGTATATTTTTTTCTTTTCTCTTTTTTGTTATTGCTATCCGGTGTCGACCAGAGGAGGATGGGTTCCCCCTTCGGAGCCTTGATTCCTCCTGAGGTTTCTTCCTACAGCTTAGGGAGTTTTTCCTTGCCTCTGTCACCTTTGGCTGCTCACTGGAGGCTGAGACCCGGATTCTTTAAAGCTTCTTTGTGATGACATCAGTTGTAAAAAGCGCTATAGAAATTAACTTCACTTTTGGGGTTTAAACCTTATGTAACTAATATACAAGTTTTTATTGTCCACTGTAGATCAAACAGAAAGAAGACTACGTGAGAGATTTAAGATTTGAGCAAAAAGTAATGCATTACATTATTAAAAGTTTGCATACGTCCTGTCAATGTATATGGTTAAATTCTAGTTCTTAAAAGTGTTAGGTAAAGTGCCTAAAACCCCACTATTAATTCTTAGATCTGAAATGCAATGTTTTATTGTTAATTCTATTTTCATGGGCCTGTTTTCTATTATGTTCCTTAACTTTAGCTTAGTGAAGATGAAAGACTTTCCTGCACACATTGCACAAGCAGAGAAAGAAACCATACTCAGCCCTTGTCTGTGGAAGATTGAGGTTTTTTTTTTTTTTTACACTGCTTGC
Source organism: Arnoldichthys spilopterus (assembly GCA_037974385.1). Classification (NCBI taxonomy): domain Eukaryota; kingdom Metazoa; phylum Chordata; class Actinopteri; order Characiformes; family Lepidarchidae; genus Arnoldichthys; species Arnoldichthys spilopterus. The sequence continues at coordinate 492,014 of JBBPDA010000132.1, read as the reverse complement.
TTTATGCAATGCTGACAGAAGCACTTGCCTTCTGTCTCATTGGTACTTAGATTTATACCAGAGGTGCTCCCTAAATCTTTTTCCCCATGCTTGACTGGAGCGGGGGGGTGGGGGGGTGGGGGGATGGGGGGGCAGGTTGCGGTGGCGATATGCTGGACTAGTGCTGGCCAAGCGTGGGTCTTCCATCTCATTAATTAGCCTGCGATTGTGCTCAAATGGATGCAGATCTCCACTTCAATGGGCTACATATCAAAGGCAGGAATCTGGCGGCTGCTTTATTATTCACAGGGAGACCTAGTTATGTCAAGAGCGCACGAGTGGCGCTTGTAGCAACAGTGGGGGTGACTGGCACAGGAGAGGCTCTACCCAGGGAGGGCCTGAAAGATTAAAAAGGGTGGAGGCTGAGACATGCCTAGCGTCCTCCAGAGACCTACTCTCTTTCTCTCTCCCATTCCAACCGACTTTTTTTTTTTTTTTTTCATCTCACCCTCTGTCTCTCTTTCACCTACTCTGCTGCATGCTCTGACACAAAGCATGAACAGATGTGGCACTGATCTTACTGGATATTCAGAAAGATAGTGCTAGTAGTCTGTGTTTGTCATTTAAACAAAGCAGCAGGGACTGGGTGCAGTCACAAAGAGACATTAGGGGGGGGGCAGCATCAGCATCCCTCACGAGATTGGCTGTCCACACTGCTTTTGGCTGCTGTCCTGTTGCGCAAGCAGCAGTGCAGCGAGAGAAAAATGATTAATTTCACTGAGGAATCTGTCACGCTGATCAAGCTGGATGCATTTTTTTTAGTACTTGGTTCTTTTTCTCACTCTTCCTGGTAAGGTGCAGACTGTGAAGTCAGCAGGTGCAATAGAACACCTTGGATGTCCTCCAGAAAGGGTCGCACGCACAGGATGGAGCTGTTTGTCCTGAGTCTTTGCCGATACACAAGCCATGTACAGAGGGTTGGTCTTCTTTAGCCAGATCCAGGTGCATTCAGTAGACTAATTTGAACAAAACGCACTCCTTTTTAGGATGGTCAAGTTTGTAATTGAGCCTTTTAGGGCACATCCAGAAAGCATCTGCACATTTTCAACAAAATTTCTTGTCCTTAGTTATACGAAAAGTGCTCTAATGATATTTATATAATGATATGTCATCACGACCATTCTGTACACCTGGATCTGCTGTCCCTCTTGTACCTTCGACCAGATCATCCATCATTGGGGCTTCTCGATCACCTGTCCCACACTAGTTAATCTACCATGGACCATAATGTGTTACTCCATGCTATAGGCCCAGATTCTGTAAAGCTGTTTTTGTGACAACGTCAGTCGTAAAAAAAAATGCTGTACAAATGAAATTGACTTGACTATTTAAAAGTACAACGTTGTAACTCAATAAGACAAAATGACCATAGAGTAAAGGTAAAAACTTTCACACAGGAGATGTTGAGGTGTGGAATAATAGGGAACTCATAGTCAGCACATTATCACAGGCCAGTGGGGCTCTAATGACATTGGTTTCAGCCTCTTTTGGAAAGCATGCTACAGTTTGATTTAATTAGCCAACTGTTCCGTCTTACAAGCCAAAGTAAATAGATTTTCAACAATTGATATGACGTGGGCTACTGCAGCCCTTTACTGGATAAAGCTGGAGGTTTCGTGACAAAGCAGCAGTCAGTAACTTGTTTTAATCTCTGCAAGTGTAGGCTAAGTGTTGTGCTTTGGATAGTTTATCTTCATTAATAAGGTCCTGTCCACACAGGCGTTCAAATGTTGGATAAATGAATGTGCTCCTAGGCATTTAAGTTGTGTTTTGTAATGGCACTTGATTCGGGGGGTTGACAGCACCAGTGTCTATGACTTGCCCATGCCCAAGAATCTCAAGAAAAGTAGTATCTACACCATATGTCTAAATGCATCTGGATACCCTTGTTGAATAAGAATATGGCTATGCAATCTCCAAAGACAAGCGCTTGCAGTAGAATTGGCCATATTGAAGAAGTGACTTTAAGTGTGGAACTATTGTTAGATGGCACCTCTGCCACAGTCAGTTTGTGAAATGTCTGCCCTGCTAGGTCTGCCTCAGTCAACTTTAACTTCTATTATTTTGAAATGGAACTGGCTAACAGCAAGAACAGCTCAGCTACCAATCAGTAGACCAGGCAAACTCACAGAGTGGGGCCATCAAGTGATGCAGCACGTAACACATAAAAATCACCTATCCTCTGTTGCATCACTTCCTACAGAGTTCCAGATTGCCTCCAGAAGCAACTTCAGCAGTAGTACTGTGCATCTGGCGCTTCATGAAATGAGTTTTCATGGCCAAGCAGCTGCGCACAAGCCTGAGATCACTAAGCGCAATAGGAAGTGTCAGCTGAATGAGAGTAATGCATACCACTGGACTCTGGAGCAGTGAAAACATGTTCGATGGAGTGATGAATCACATTCACTGTCGGGTTTGATGGACAAATTTGAGTTTGGGAGATGCCAGTAAAGCTGTACCTACTGAAAGACAAAGTATCAATAGTACATTTTGGTGGATCAAGGACACTAGGGACACTCTGTGACTGTTTTTCAGGGTTTCAACTAGACTCTGTAGTTCCAGTGAAAGATAATATAATGCAGATTGCCCACCAGGCCTTTTTGTGCCTCATTGAATGGTAAAAAATTCATACAAACACACTCTGCACACATTGTGCAACTACACACATTGTTTGGAAGTGGTTTGAGGAACATGACGAAACATTCATGGTGCTGCCCAGACCCCCAGATTCCCCAGATATCAGACCAATTGAGCGTATACTATTCAGACAATAGTATCAGGACACCTGGCCATTGCACCTACAGGAACTTGTATGTCATCCCATACTAAATCCATATGCATTAATATTGAGTTGGTGCCCCCTTTGCAGTTACAACAGCTTCCAATCTTCTTCCCACAAGATTTTAGAGTGTTTCTGTAGGAATCTTTGTGCATTTTTGAAGTCAGACACTAATGTTGGATGAGAAGTCCCTTATGACAAAGGTGTTCGATAGGGTTGAGGTCAGGGATCTCTATGGGCCAATTAAGTTCTTTCACACCAAACCATGTCTTTATGGATCTTCTTTGTGCACTGAGACACAGTCTTGCTGGAACAGCAAAGGTTCAAACTGTTTCCACAAAGTTAAAAGCTTAGAAGTATCCAAAAAATCTTAATATGTTGTAGCATATTTTCCCTTCAAGGGAACTAAGGGGCCTAGACCAACCCCTGAAAAACAACCCCATATCATTACCTCTCCTCCATCAAACTATACACATGGCACAGTGAAGTCAGACCGGTAACGTTCTCCTGCCATCATCCGAACCCAGACTTGTCTATCAGACTGCCGGACAGAGTAGCATGATTCATCACTCCACAGAACACTGCTCCAGAGTCCAGGTATGGCATGGAAACCTGTTCTGTATTGCCAGAGGAAGTTTGGAACTCTGCAGGTCAATAGAGCATTGGCAATTTTTATGAACTGTGCTGAAACAACAAATCTAATGTTTAGGCTCATCAATATATATTGGGCAAGATAATAAAAGCATAACTAAACAGTATACAAGATTACTTTTACCACATAAGCACACAAGAGCTTCTCTGGTCAGTGCTAAAAAGTGTCCCATGCCCAAAATAACTAGTTCATCCTGCACACATTCATCCCATACACCCATACTTCATGGGTCTGTCAAACACTGCTAGAATTTGGTTAAAAATTAATTTATTTATTTATTTGTTTGTTTCTTTGTTTGTTTATTTGTTTGTTTGTATTCGAAACCTGAACACTGACTGTAAGGTTATTTCACACATGGGAAAAGATCTTAAATAATGTTCTGAGAGCGAATGCACATTGTTACCATAAACCTTGAGGTTTCTGCAGCTCCTAAGATTGAATTTCTTAATCTAGCAGTATGTAGTAGGACAGCGATTCATGTAATGCTTCCTGTATGTGCATCAATACAAAATTTTTTACATGTTAATTTGAAGGAAATACAAGTCATAAACAGTATAAACATTTATTTAAACATTATTTAGCTTTTTGGAAGTGTTTCTAGCAGCCTTTGGATCTATAAATGTAACATATTCTCAGTCTTGTTTTGTTTTTTTCTGATTGTTTCTGTGTATGACTATTCTAGTCTGTGATCATGCCCAGGTGTATTCCCTTCGTGTCTCATGTCTCTATATAGGTTTGGTTAAATCCTTGTCTGGTATCTGTCATTAGTTCTGTCGGCAGCACTGTTGGTGTAGCGTTAGCTGTTCCTTTACCCCCCTGTATCTGTGAAGTTTAGGTCCCTGTAAACCCCTGTGAGTGTTTATCCAGGTTCCATGTTTTGTTGTTTCATTTTGTTAGTGTTTGCTTGTTAGAAATAAAACTTATAAAGTCGCTGCAAGTCTCGCACTTACGTTCAAAGACCCAATTGTTATAATAAACTAGGATAAGACTTTTCTGTGTCTGTCTTCTTTCATCTACTGTTATGCATAGTTAATGTGCCCTACGTGTAATAAATCACGGTTCTAACTGTCGACCTTGCTAATGACATATGGTCAAAGACAATTGCTGAGGTAGCTACACATCAGGTTGACACGATTTCTATATGGCAGACCAGTTCTAATTTCCTTGATCACTGCAGTGAGTGACCCTGATGTGAACCTCTTGTCCACATTAATTATAGTTCCTGCCTAGCCCAACAGTTAGGAAGACAGCAGGGGGGTTTCACTTAATTTACGGACCCCTATACTATGACATTACCTAAAGCTACTGTCTCCCACTGTCTGTAGCAGAAGCATTAGGCAGGGTCCACCTCAGATACTCAGAGACTCATTCGAAGTTTGTGCTGCATAGGCAAAACGCATGAAGATGTGCTTCAGTGCACTTGTCTTATTTAGATGCCACTATCATATTTAATATGATGTAATCTAGGAAAAATAAACATTGTCAGATGAGACTGTTGTCAGTGAAGTGAGGCCTGCTGTGACAGTGTGGTGTGAACCCTGAATGTGATTAAGCAGTAGTGACCAGTATCTCTCCCCTAATAAACTGAGCTGACTGCAGAGACAACAGCAAGACGCCTGGGAGCAGTTGGGTATTAGTGCTGTCCACAGGGGGAACTGTATTTTCCCCCTCCTGACCTAATCTGTCCTGAAACGTTTGTGAAGTGAGATGGATGGAGACGCACTACAGACAGCTCTGCTTTTCTGTGCATATGTTATTTATATGTGTGTCAAATTCCTTGGGATGTGCTCATGTTTTCACATTGCTGTAAATAAAACTTTATTGAAGTAAATGTTTAGTATATGTGCACTAATATAAAGGTTTTATTTTCCCATTTCTAATGGCCAAGAAAGTGAAAAATACAAATGGTTCATACTTTACTGTGGGTAACCCAGGTAACCCAGTAGCCAGACCACTTGTGCTTTCTTGTATTCTAGTGTCCACTTCTGTTGGGCACGATTAGATTAGAAGCATGCAGTTTTTAAGGCAGGATCCTCTCGTTTCCCTTCCCCCTGCTTGTCCCCACTGCAGGGAATTCTCTCAGCTCTGCTTGACAAGTGTTCTGGAAGGACTGGCTGAGGGAGAGGATGCGGTGTCCTTGGACTTTTATCAGCCTCTATTCGTTAATGAGCCGCATCCTGTGGGGACAATGCTGAGTGGGGTGATGGCGAGAGAAACAGACAACGCACTACAATTCCCAAACTGCTTAGCTGTTTCATCACCCAAATGCCCGGGGGGAGAAGTATGACCTCTGTGTCTTGAACGCAATCAATAGTTTACCTCTGGCTACTTTGCTTTCTCAGTTAAAAGTTGTCAAAGAACTGCTGACTGAGTTTTATGACTTGCTGGAAGTTTTTTTTTTTTTTTTTTCAGGATAATACAGATGTAATTTTAACTATCATGACCTGAGCCTTTGACCTAGATAGGCCACTCCCAGGAGTGAGTAAAATACTTTTATGAGAGCAGTCAGAGCTTTAGCCGAATGTGTGGGTGTAAGTGGGTCAGAAGGTGCCGAGTCCTTCCAGCTGTGGTCTGTCTCTTCATTAGCGAAGGAATGTTGACTGGGGGCCATGCCTTCCCAAAGTGCTTGCAGAGAAGCGGGCCCATTAATCACAGGCCGATCGCACCGGGGCTGAGGAGATCATTAGGCCCTGAAGTAACAAGGTGCACCCAGTTCACTCTCACCTGGCCTTTCATCAATATGTCTCATGGGAAGAGAGAAAGAGACACAAGGGAGAGTACGGTGGGTAGGACAGGACCGGACAGGACAGCAAAGATCTGGAAAAAGGAAAAAAAAGAACTGGTGTTTTTGTCCAAGGTCCATATGTTTAGTGTATCTTAGGCGTATAGGCCATTGTTTCATGTAGAAGTGTGGAAGACATGGCAGTAAATAGCTGTATAATGTAGTGCTGAGTGACCACTGAGCCAGTGAAAGAGCAAATGAAGTGTAAGGAGAAACAGCAGTCCTTGAGAAGGAAATCATCATCTACTGAGGGTACAGGGAGGAGAAACAGGGAGGAGGGAGGGAGAGAAAAAGAGAGAGAGAGAGAGAGAGAGAGAGAGAGAGAGAGAGCGATAGAAATATCAATAAATGTGACAAAAGGTGAACAAAAGCTTGCAGGTCCCAGCTCAAGTACCACTGAGGT
>JBBPDA010000132.1:410607-424951 GCA_037974385.1 Arnoldichthys spilopterus | reverse complement strand
CAAGTGTCCTCTATATTTGCTCTGATGATTAGATAAACTATATGGGCAAAGATATGTAGACACCCATTTTAACTATTAGTTTAATGCCCATTACTAATAGATATATGAAATTAAGAACATAGTATGGAAGCTAAATTATGACAGAAATCATAATTATTTTGGTTTTTACTGAGATCAAGATTATTTAACACTATTACTCACTGCCCATGTAACACATCTTAAACAGTATTTGTTGTTCTTCCTTCAAAGTGTTCCTTAACAACTGAATTGATTTTGCCTTTTGGTGACTAAAGGCTGTTTTTTAAAGACCTTGGCTTGAGATGAACTCAACATGCCACAGCCTGGCTGCAACTGAGTTTGGGCTTTTGGGGAGGGCCGAATGTACACCTCTGTCAGGCAGCCCTGTATCCAATACAACCACACCCTAAACAGAGAGAGATAAAAGCTGCATCTTTAGGCAGAGCCTATTTCAAGTGTTTTTTAATGATTTTTTTTATATATATATAAACAAAGATGAAAAGGATAAAAGCTGAGAACTTTATACCTGTTCTGGTGATGTACTGGTTGTCTGGAGTTCTTGTGCATCTTGAATTTTATATAGGCTTAGATTTAAAGTAAATGTTTTATTCATTTTACTTTTTCATCGATTCTGTCTTACTCAACTGACCTGTCCATGCTGTGACCACTTTTGCAAGGTTGGCCAAGTTTTACAGGGAATTTATTAAAAGCAGCATGTTGTTCATTTCTAAAGATTATTTTGTATGTGAAAGGGCACAAGTCCACATCAGGTGTACTTCTTTGGTCATTCAATCATACCCATTCATAAACCTTCAGCAAGCTTCTGTGATTGAGTCATTAAGTTTCTACTTTTTGCAGCTTTTTTATTATACTCTTAATTTCCTTTGTTGCTGTCACCAAGTAGATTCATTTATTCTAATAGTTTGTGTACTTGTTTTTGCAATTATGTCAGTACATTTGGGAAAAACACTAGCAAATCACTCAGAGTAACAGCAGCCATGCTTTAGTAGTGTATTTAGTAGTATTTAGTAGTGTAATATGCAATGTTTAACTTCGTGAAAGTGACTATTTGTCATTGTGAACACACTCAAGCACCACAACGAAACGTGACCTCTGCATTTAACCAATCACACGTGCACACGTGGAGCAGCGGGCAGCTACCAACAGCGCCCGGGGAGCAGTGTAGTGGGACGGTACCTTGCTCAAGGGTACCTCAGTAGTGCCTGGGCCGGGATTCTATCCTACGACCTTCAGGTCGCAAAAGCAGCATTCTTACCACTAGGCCGCCACTGCCCACAAACGGAGATGGCCCGTACGGGCCGTACATAGCAATGTCAAAGGCATAGGACATACTGAACTTTTTTTCACATTGAATGTTTACCCCAAAAGCCTCAACAACAGGAGGACAATCAATCACTCATCACATCCCATCTGTCCTAACAGTGTAAGCTTTGATAAGCTTGCAAAAATCCCTTAAACACACTCTTAGTAACATCCAAAATCAGTTGTGCGCTATGATTTATCATTAGGCTAAATGGGATTTTTGTTAATGTTCTTTAAAGTTTTTCTAGTTTTGCAACAGTAGCTATAACATGCAAGCAGATATATGTGGATGTTGTTCTACCAGTGCAGACAGCTACCAACAGTCATGGGCTATTCATAGTGTTATACCCTGAGTCACAATCCCCTAGGAGTGAAGCTTGTTGTACACCTATATCCCCACTCCATCTGGCTGTCAGAAACAAACACAACACACAAAGACTTGCACACAGATCAACCACATATTTAAACTGACTCAGTCTGCTTAAATGATACCCTATTTAAAAAGGCTACACTTGAACTAGAACATTTTGGCCTTGGAGATTATAGATCTGAACATAAATTGATTTAAATAAAAACCCTCTTGGGTTCCGGCACAACAGTCCTGATAACACTGAGGCAGTCAAACTGACAAGCATGGTGGAGACATGGGCAATGTGGAGACATGAGCAATGTACATTTGTTTTTGCAGACAATTCGGTCTATAATGTCTCCTCTTGTCTCATCATTCCTAGTGTCTTGGGCTTTGCCATGTGTCCTTTCCATGTATTTGTTTGGGTTGTTCCATGTGCTTCCTCGGTCCCATTCCTGTGTTATGTTGTCTATTTTCCTGTAGTTACTGGTTTCTTAGTTTTGTGTTTCTCTGTGTCTACGCTGTGTTTCTTAGTTCTTAGTTCTCTGTGTTGTTACCCATAGTTAGTTCATTACATTATATTGCTCATAGTCTATGTTAGTTAAATTTGCCTTTTTTAAATAAAACCCCTTAAAGTATCTATCGCCTGCACATGCAGAACAAAACAACCCCAAATCATTACACAGTCCGTGTGGTTCTTCATTTTATCTCCTACTTATGAAAGATGAAGATTTTAGAAAGAAAACAACCAGCTGGGGAACAACAGAATATAAGAGAGACAGAAAGAGACATGGCATGTCTATGCAGAAGTAGAAAGTTCCTAAGCGACTTAAACCCAGAGGAGAGTTACCTGTGCTTCAGATGAGATATACTGAGGTAGCTGCAGCCTGTGAAGACAGTCTATTTGGAATGTTCCAGTGATTATTTCCTGTAGCACACACCTAAGTAAAGAGTCTTCAGCCAGGCAAAGAACCAAACATTTTGACACAAATAACATCAGCAATACAGACCCAAGCACTGCTCATGTACGCATAGAGCACATTAGACCTGCAGGATTACTGAAAATACTCATAATGTTGCCATAAGCTTTGTGCATTCACATTTAGTCCCATGGTGGGTTTATATTGGGGAAAATAAATAAATAAATAAAATGCACACACACAATGTGTGTGTGTGTGTGTGTGTGTGTGTGTGTATATATATTTGTGTGTGTGTGTGTGTGTTTGTGTGTGCTTGGATTTAAAATAACTCCCTTAGTAGAGTCTCTACATGGCTTCCGTGTGAGCATGTTTTATTATGAAAGCCACTAGGAAAATATATTTTTATGTCATCACAAGATAATCTAAAATGATACTTGAATTTTGATACTGCAATTTCTTTTCAGTGAGCTCCACTTTGGTGAAAGGCTTAACTGCCCCACCCTTACACCACAGTTTATTACTTCACTCTTCTGTAAATGTTAGTGTATTACTGAACCTGTTGATCATTGTTTTCATTGTTCGTTTATAAATTTCCTTCTGATAGTGGTGGAAATCTTCTAACCATCAGTGGGACAAATCTGGCCACCATCAAAGAACCCAAGATTCGTGCCAAGTATGGTAGTGCCGAGTCCTTCCATGTGAGTATCTTACAGTTTTCCTACATACATTCTTATAAATAAAAGATTCTGTGGAACTATGGAGTAAAATGACCACTTTTGCTTTCCTGAAGAACCTTTCAGTAGATTCTTTAAAGAGCCTTATTTGTATATGAGATGTGAATGTGAAGAGCCATTTTATTTTCAAAGATCCTCCATATCACTGGAAGGTTTTATACCAGTTGAAAATTCTATCTAGAACATAGAATCAAGTTCTATCAAGTCAAGAACCAATTAGAAACCTTTATTTTTAACAGTCCTCCTTGTCTTTTCCTGTCCCATTATACTCTTGTCCTTTCTTGTCACGTCATCTGCTTTATGTTTAAATCTTAGAGATTAGAATCTTAACTCTCTCATTCTTCCACCTGCATAAGTGTCTTGTCTTAGAGGTCAGACCCTTGCTTACTCTTGCTCTTCAGGTTTCACTGTGAGGTGTCAGACTGTGTCTAACTCCTATACTGCCTGGATCCTCTTTTCTCATAGCTAAAACACACTGTAAAAGAAGCAAGAAATCCCCCCCCAGGGAGTTCAGCATTTGAAATGTCACAGGACGAGCAGCCAGGGTGAAAAAGTGTTCTTTCTGTCTTTTATACCAGGGGGTAGAGATGAACTTTCCCCCTTTGCAGCCACCACTAAAGCAATATGTTAAGCTTTCAAATTCCATTCAAACGCCCAGTACTCCCAGGAGTAAGAGAGACTATGGTGTAGTTAATTTTAATACTAAATGTTGATCGAGCTTCATAAAGGTTTCTTCTTTGTAGTTTGAAAGTTTAATTACTTGTGCTTCTCTCCATTCCCTCTCCTGCCCCTGTTTCTCTTCCTGTGACGTCCATGCTCCTCAGAACTGCACAGTATACAATAACTCGGTCATGGTGTGCCTGGCACCATCAGTGGCTCACTCTGAGAGAGGCTTTTTGGAGACTGGCAGCGGACCAGACGAGATTGGCTTCTACATGGATAACGTCCATGCTGTGATGGTGGTGAATGAGAGCTTCAGCTACTACCCTGATCCGGTGTTTGAGCCCCTAAGTCCAACTGGCATACTGGAACTGAAGCCTACTTCACCTTTGATACTCAAAGTAAGGCTCGTCCTCTCTGTTGATTTTTTTGTAGCTTTGAAGTACAATATACATATTAATGGAAGAGTTACAGAGATAAAAACCTTAGAAGGTCATCATTTCCATCTGTGAGATGCTTTAAAACATGTTTCTGAAGATAAGATTAATTCAGTAAACAAACTTGAGGATTAACTTTGATGACCCATCAGATATGTTGTCTAAGCCTCTATGTCAATTTGCTCTAAAATTGACATATATTGGTGTCCTGCACTGCTTATTCTGAGGTCAACTGTACAATCTTCTTAAGATTGTTAATCTGCCTTTGTATTCTTCTACCAACCTTTCATTTGTAAACATGAAATGGGGTGATCCGAGATGCTGCCTGCTTGCTTGGTAATGAAAGCCTTTCTGTTCTCAGAACTCACTGATAGGAGTGAAGAAGAATGCCAAATGATCTTTCTCTGTTAAGTGGAAATTTATTAACAAAACCTTTTTACTTAATGCACAGCCCCCTGCCTGGCTTATTGGAGGAGAAAAAATGAGAGGGAAAACAGCCCAGCACATTAGCAAAGTGATGAGGAACAAGAAAATGCAATTTGGTGAAATAATCAGGGTTATTTTGGAGATGCATCACATTCACCACGCAATTAATTTCTCATCTAATTTGAACTAAGGTTGCCAGTGCAAGCAGTAGAATGGGGGAATAAGAAAGAATACACATTTTAAAAGATTTTGCTGCCTTAGGGAACCCCTTGTAGTAATGGGCATGGAAGGGAGAAATTGTATATATTTTTATATAACCTCTTCCTATGTAATTGAAATTCCTTTACCAAAGACCTAACTGTGTATAGTACATTTATGGCCAGATGTACTTAACCAGTTTCAGGTGCAAATTGGATGCCAAAAATGAACTTGTGGCTAATTGCATATTGCCAATTTACAAACGTCTCAACTATTTTTTGTCAAAATAAATAAAGATAAAACCAGACATAGAAACAGTGTCAGCATGTTATTGGGACACTTCCTTTAAAAATGGTTGAAAGCATACTAACTTGACTGCATGAGCCTTGAACATATATATGAAACATATATGAAAAAATAAAGTATAAAAAATAACTTTATGAAAGAATAACACTACTTCAGCTCTCAGGATCAGATGTATGACGATGCAGTGCAAGCTGTGCCTCAGAGTGACCAGAATGTGCACACCTAGTGGTTAGGACATTTGCCTTGGGACCTGAACGTTGCAGGTTCAAGTCCTGGCGCGGACATTATTGAGGTACCCTTGAGCAAGGTACCGTCCCGCTACACTGCTCCACGTCTTGGAAGTCGCTTTGGATAAAAGTGTCAGCCAAATGAATAAATATAAATGTCATGAGAGTACAGTCAGTGGTCCTATGCACTATTTTTGATGAAGCTGATTCTTAATGAATTGAACATTATTTTTTATTATTCAGTACATCATTATTATTATATTCTTAGCTTGCTCACTAGGGACTTGGACAACAGCTGCTACATAACTATATAAATACATTTGAATTGAAAGTTGAATTCAATATTGTGATTGCATCAATATCCAATGTATAAGTCTTCTGCACTTGTGCTGGAAATTTTTTTTATAGTGTGATAATGCTAAAAATACCATCAGAAGGCAAAATGTACTGATTTCTGTATGGTTAAGGGGATAATGACTGATGGCATCTTTGTAAAGCAGTTGTGGATGTAATGAAGCTTTCTGCCACACTTTCCACAGTTCTGACCAGTTTGGGGGAAATAAAAACTAGATGCATATACAATTGCATAAAATCCCCATTACTGTGACTCACATAAAGGTGGAGAGCTTCATTTTAAGAGTGCATTTATTCAGATGCATGATGGAGGAACTCGCCTTTATCACTTGCTATCAGTCTTAATCTACTGAAGTAACTCTCTTTCCTTTTCTTTACTAAAGGGTCGTAACCTGTTCCCAGCAGCACCAGGAAGCTCGAGGCTCAATTACACAGTGCTGATCGGGGAGACTCCATGTGTTTTGACCTTGTCTGAGACGCAGCTGCTCTGTGAATGGCCCAACCTCACCGGCCAGCACAAAGTCACCGTACGTATTGACTTATTTTATGGAGGCCTGCAAGTAAGATACCTCTGACAAAACGTCATAATCTTCTATTACACAGGCTGTCATATCTTGTAGGTCTTCTTTATCTATGCTATGCGTGTCATTTGATATGATGGTTCTCCAAACAACCAGCATGTTTCCAGGGAAAATGTTTCATATTTACCCTCCTATTTTTTTCCTGAGGCTCCAAGTAAATGTCACATTAAATTTGAAAATGTGAAAATAGATGCGCTTACAGTTATTCTGTTCTTTGAAATTCACAAGTTCAAAAATAGAATTGTCTCCCCATGTTGTCGTCTGTGTGCAGTGTGGGGCAGGGTGCTCTGAGGCAGGGCCAGAGATGGAGAACACAGCTGTGCTCTCTCCCTGTGGAAAATGACCTACATACAGCCATGACCTAGTAGGCGGCTGGCAAGGGGATTCATCTCTGAGTTTTCAGCGTGTAACTGTGTGTGAGGCGTTTGTTGTATGCTCTGTCAGTCATGCAGCTGCATTGTCAATGTGGCAGACCCTTTTAGAATGTTTCAAGGAAACTTGCCTGTGGTTTCTTGCTCTGTCAGCTTACTCATCAACACTTATCTGATTTGATGCTGATGGTTTTGCAACTTAAAATAAATACTTGATTTGACTTCACTTTTTACAAAAAAAGTGCAATCATGTTTACTCTTACAGGTTATTTTCAATGTAAAAAACATAGGTTGAAGTATGTCACCAATGACATCTTCTCTGACTTGTGTATCTAAAACAGATTCGGGCAGGAGGGTTTGAGTACTCCCCAGGCACCCTACAGATCTACTCAGACAGTCTTCTCACCCTGCCTGCAATCATTGGAATTGGAGGAGGAGGAGGGCTCCTCCTGCTGGTGATCATTGCTGTCCTCATTGCCTACAAACGCAAGTCCCGTGATGCTGACCGCACTCTCAAACGGCTGCAGCTACAAATGGACAACTTAGAATCCAGAGTGGCCCTGGAGTGCAAAGAAGGTAAAAATGTCCTCAAACAGAGTTGTGCAAGTAGTGTAAAAATATAAATTCATAGCATGGCAGCTTATTTTTTGAGGTATACATTAACCTCTATATCACTTAACAGTTATTTAACTTATACTGAGCAAATATTACTGTTTGTTAACTCTATATATCAGTACTGTAGGAACAACACATAGTATTTCCAAAGTCAGAGCTTTTCAGGTGGTTAACATTCTTAACTTCTGGAAGTTATTGTAAAAAGTTTTTATTCCAAGTCATTTCGGACCATTTCTATTGTTCTATGGTGCTAGAAATATATATATGTGTATGTATATATATATATATATATATATACAAGATTTTGTTCTGAAATTGACAGTATTGTGGTTAAGTAGGACTGGGCATGTTAAATTGTGTCTCATTACTTCACAGTATGCTTTTCAGTTACTTGTACACTGAAAAAGTGCATGATTAACAAACCCCATTTACAGATAAGTTTTTCAAAAAGGCAATAAAATAAAAAATCTCAGATTTTTTAATTCATGTGAACCTTTATTTCACTGACAAAGATTTTCTATAGTTTTACTGACAATTGTATTTTGTAAAAATACACAAATTAATATTGGATGCAACACATTGAACAAAAGTTGGGACAGAGTTAAAATATGATCAAAAAGTGCACAGGATTTTTAAGTTTGGAAGACTCAACATTAAGCAGGCTAACTGGTAGCAGGTGAGGTATTATGATTGGTTATGAAAGTAACATCCATCAAAGGCTCAGACTTTGCAAGCAAGGATAGTTCGTGGCTCACCTCCTTGTGTCACAATTCATAAGAGAGTTGTTAGTCAGTTCAAATGGAACATTTCTCTTTTTTGTGGTGTCCATGCTTATTTCAGCAGGACAATGCAAGCCCACGTTCTGCACAGGCTACCACAGTATGACTTTGTAGACACAGAGTGTGTGCCTGACTGGCTGTATTGAAAATGTGTGGTGCTTCATGAAGAGGAGAATCAGAAAATCCACAGACTGTTGAACAGCAGGAACTAGACAAAATTGGAATGTACAAAATTTCCAATTGTACAACTACTATAATTAGTAGTACTCCAATTGTATAACTACTATCATCAGTTGTTTAAGGTTACTTTTTTCCTTAAGGTTATAAATAAAGGTGATGCTAAACATGCCCAAAATTTTATTGAGCATGTTGCCTCTAAATAAAGTTTTAAATTATTAAGTTATTAAGTTAACTTAATATTAAGTTAAGCTATTTAAATTATTTTCTTTGTACTTTTATCAGTTAAATAAAGGTTCACATGCATTTACATATCACAGATCTTTACCTTTATTATTTAATTGGGTTTAGTGCAGTATGTGAAATGTTTTATAAAATAATTTCATTTATATATTTCTGGATAATTTTTTATGTGGCATAACTGTTTCTTTTTTGTCTGTTCCAACTTGTTAGATTTCAAACATTTATTGTCACATGATATATTTTTACCATACCATAGTTAAGTCATCTCTTAGTCTCTAATATAATATTTCCACATTTCATCATTAACTTGACAGCTCTCTGGTTGTTCACCTGCCATGTGACAGTTCAACTTTTTTTCTTGCTGTGAAAGCTGCATCTTCGGATTGGCATAATTTCTTCCTAATCCAGGATCTTTCCATCTTCACTGAATGTACTTACTCTAACTGGGCATTAGCTTAGGCGTACTACCCTTCCTGGTCATGACCCTGTCAGCCATGTGTAAAAGCAGTTCCATAACTACCTCACTCAAAAACACAGATTAACAGAAGAAAGATGATGAAAGAATTTTCATACTTGCCAAATGGTTAACGAAGTTGGCAGAATAAGCATCGAGCTGCTGTCAGCCCTTTTGTTGCTATGCAGTATTCATCCCGATTAGGTGGATATATTATTGGTCAGCACCCGAATTACCCCTGTTGCCTCACAGTATTTTCATGTAGTGTGGCAAATATTTGTGCATCTGGCTTACTTTTGCATCACTAAAACTGCATCATTTACCTTGACCCTTATGCGGGTAAAGGATTAGATGAAAGACAGTATAGTTTTATATAAACATCCTCTTCTAAACACTAGCAACATTTGTATAAATCCAGACTTCCCCTGCTCTTTCCCTTTCAGCCTGAAGACAAATGTCTTAACATACTAATCAAGCTTGAATGTGGAGCATACAGGAGGGTAAGGTTGGTCTGTCACAGGTGCGGGTCACAGTCAGCCATGGTAAAGAGGATTTGTTATGTTCAGGAGCTTACTGAGCCATGATCAAGCCATGTAATCCAAACAAACAAACAGCGACACGGCTAAAGATTAATTAGTGAGTGATCCAATGCCAGTTTAGATACTGGAAGTGGAGAGAAATGGGAGATGGATAGGCTCAGTGCTCTGCTTTACATTAAAAGTTGAAACATGTTAAAGCATCTGTTTATGCACATTAATAGTATGATGTCAATTTAATGTGCTTTGATATGATGTTAAAATTGTAGAAAAGGAACCAAGTCCAGAATCTACATTACTTTAAATGCCTGTTTTGGTGTCAAAGAGAAAGCACTTGTACAAAGGTCCAAAATATGGAAATAGCCAGAGCTGTGTTTCTGTGTGTAACTGCTGCTGTATGTTTTTCTTTCCAGCTGTGAAAACGCACATCTTTATAGCAATGAGAAATCCTAAATGTGAGAAATGAGACTGAACAGCAGGGCCATCATGAATTTGGGAATTTCTCCCAAAAAATTTGTCATGTGTCACTTGAGGAAACTGTTCCCACTGGGTCCATATCATTATAATATATATCTACGTAATATTTTTAAGAGGAAAAATCCACACATAGAAATGGAACTTCCCTTTCTACTATTTGCATCCCAGTGGACAACACAGAGGAACAACAGCTGGAGGAAATTATGCATGAACGGCTCCGCTCCGATATTAATTACTCACTCATGCAATTAATTGACTTTCTTTTCCTGTGAACTTTGTATCTCCAAATCTTTTCCCTCCTGCTCTTTTGGAAAGCATACCAAATTCATCAGAACCTCAGTAAACTGGTTGAGCCAGAGAGACATAACATTCCCATGTTCACGTTTCCCACTTACCAAAAAAGCTACTCTGTTTTAAACAGTGAGAGACACCATTTTCATGGCTAAATGTAGAACTGCTTTTTAAAAGGGATGAAGGCTTTGAGTAGGAAGAACCAAAACTACAAATCTAGACTTTATTTTATCTTTTAAAGATGTATATACATGCTGCATGTTAAATTTAGCAAAAATGCGGAAGACACATCCTCCTTTCTCTTTTCTGACCTGCAGCATTTGCAGAGCTCCAGACAGATATTCATGAACTCACACAAGAGCTGGATGGAGCTGGAATACCTTTCCTGGACTACAGGACCTATGCCATGAGAGTGCTCTTCCCTGGCATTGAGGACCATCCAGTTCTCAAGGAGATGGAGGTACGGGTTACTACATTACTGACAAAATGTTAACAAAATCATTAGCCCAAAATACAGATTAAGCACCAGTACATATCACATGTTTTTATTCTTTCTTTTGTTAAATACACAGTATTAATTTTTTAATGTAATGCCCTCTCATGGTTATAGATTTTGAAACTCAAAGAATAAATATGATCTTTTTTGGGAAAATCAAAATGGTTAAATTACAGTGGTGCTTAAAAGTAGTTAACCTGAACAAATGAGACAAAAATGTTATTCTTGGCAATTTATTTATTAAATAATTGATTGAATATTACTTATCTGTAAGTGGCAATTGTATGTGAACGTTTGATTTCAGTATCTGCTGTTACCACCTTGTGCAGCAAAAACTGCAACTAAGCATTTCCAGTAACTGTAGACCAGTCCTGCACATTGGCTTTGAAGAGTTTTTGCCCATCCGTCCATACAGATGAGCTTCAGCCCTGGAATGTTGTTGGGTTTCCACACATCAGCTGCTCACTTCAGGTCCTTCCACAACATTTGTGTTGGATTAAAGTCAAAACTTTGACTTGGCCATTTCCAAACTTATTAACTTTTTTTCTTCCTTAACCGTTCTTTGGCAGAATTACTTGTCCTGACAATTTGCCAGTATAATTTAGAATTCATTGTTCCATCATTGAAGACAACCTGCACTATTCAAGATTTAGCAAAACAGATCCAAATCGTTTTTCAAATATGGTTATATTTTGGTTTCAAAGTATCCTGCCGACTAGTCCATGTAATCTTAACAAAAGATAGGTGGGCAGCATTGTCCTTCTCCTGGTATATGCACCATTGTTGAGTTTTTCTTCTCATGGTAGACTCATGAAGATTACTCTAAAATAACTCTAATTTCACTATCAAGTTAACTGGTAAATCAAGAGGTTCACATACTTTTGCCACCCACAGATATGTAGAATTGGACCCTCAATAAATAAATCACCAAACATAATACTTTTGTCTTGTGTTTAATTAGGTTTCATTTTTAATTAC
The DNA here is from genome assembly GCA_037974385.1 of Arnoldichthys spilopterus. Taxonomy (NCBI): domain Eukaryota; kingdom Metazoa; phylum Chordata; class Actinopteri; order Characiformes; family Lepidarchidae; genus Arnoldichthys; species Arnoldichthys spilopterus. The sequence goes on along the minus strand of JBBPDA010000132.1, from coordinate 413,001 downwards.
ATTTACGACTTAAATCCACTGCTGTATTCAAAGAAATAGAAATTTCTAAAGCGTTCACAAACCTTTAAGAACTTCTGTATGAAGTGTTTCATCTTTCTTGGTAAATGGGGAAATCTCGATGGGTTCTTTGCATTTTAGTCACAAGATTTATAGCAGTCTTTTTTTCTCAATGCTTTAATTGAATGAAATAAGAGTAGCTTACAATCATATATCACTATTCCTCACTGGTGGAATGAGCTGCACAGCTCTATTAGAACTACAGAGTCTCTCCATATTCTAGAAGCATCTCCCAAATAGTAATGTTCCACTATAATTTTATTGTAGCACTTGCCATCTGTATTCTATGACTAAGAGAAATGTGTTGAACTTCTTTGTATCTGTATGATTCTGTGATATGATTCTGTATGAGGAAAGACAGCTTAGCTTAACAAAATATGTTTATAGTAATTCACTTCAGTGTTGCCCTGAGCAGCTAAAATGCTTGATTGTTCCTGTATCTTGGAAGTCGATTTGGATAAAAGCATCAGCCAAATAAATCAATGTAAATGTAAATATAATTTGTGATATATATATGATTCTGTATGAGGAAAGACAGCTTAGCTTAACAAAATATGTTTATAGTAATTTACTTCAAAGCAAAACATTATTAGAGCAAAACATCACACTTCCAATACCTGCCTTTTCTATAGTGGACATGGTGTAGTGCTTGAGGACAGATCACGTATTTATTGTTATGTCTGAGGTTTGTTTTCTCTGAATTTGCCCCCGAGTCCCTGGCGTAATCAAGTGGCTGTATGCTCGACTCATACCCTTATTGCTCTGTGTGGCTTCCCTCCCTAAAGCAACCTACAGTACAATGGGCTTTCCCAAGAGGCAGGAAATTTCATTCAGCTCAGCAAAGAAGAATCAGGCCACTTTATTAGGCTCTGTTGTTGGAAAAGACCTTGTCAGGTTACATGTTATATGGGGCATGCAACAGAAAACACATTGGACTGCTATTGTTACATTGAAAGCATCTGTTCTCTTTTATCCAAGATGAATCTGATTTTAAATTTAACTGTAAAGCCCTGTGTTGTTCTTGGTTGATTCTTTTTGCTCTCACTTTTGCCTTCTGTTCTTTTTTTTTTTCATTTTTGTGAGTAAATTTTAAAGACTGAAGGGCTACCTTATGGTACAGGAGCTGTAATCAGCTAATCAGCAATGGTAGATTTGACCCCGTGGGTCACTGAGGAAGAATGTGTTGCTACGTTTTACACTTGGCTGTGGAGGTGAAATCTGTTTTCTGCTGCCATTGTCTCGCTCACTTTTTTCTTTTTCTTTTCAATTCCCTCATTTCTGTCTCTGTCTCTTTCCTCACTTGGTTGCTGAAGCTCTTGCCATGTTATATTCTCATTGATGTCTTAGCTGATCTCTTCCACAAGGGCACTAGGAACCTCGAACACACTTTGTGACCTGAACCTGTAAATCCAGATGGCTACAACAAAGCTTAAAGATAGCAACGCAGGGTTGTGCATGAGCATTAATTGGTTAATAATTCCAGGGATCACCAGGGTTTAATTTAAGATGGATTTATGAGTATGCCATTGTTCTAGTTAAAATCAAAAAAACAAAATATTTCATATTCCCTTTGGCTATGTTTTATCACCTAAGATATGTATTAAACATATTTAATTTTATTTATATTTGAGATTTACACCTAGTTTTTAGGCCCTGATCCCTGTTTACATATTAAATTTTTTTGCATATTGATTTTTCTTGCATCATAGGGAAAAAACATACAGACCAGCAATTCAGTGAAATTCATTGTTTTAACAAGGCTGTAAAGCACAGGTTTTCAACTGCCAAACCCTGATCTGCATGTGAACCTAGCAAATGATTTCAGCACACTGTTCTGAGCAGTGAAATAATCAACCATAGCAGAACTATAAAAATGTCCATAGTTCAGCAACTGTACCTTCAAAAACATTTATGTATCAGATCAGCTATCAAATAGTATAAAATCTTCAAATTAGCCACAAAATGTCTTAAGATAAATAAAATAATCATGACAAAGTGCCAGTCCATTTCCTGACAGTTAAAAGACATAATTATTAAAGAAATAAAGAACATACAAAGGTTTGGATTTATATTTATTTATTCTATTTAAAATTTTCTTCTGTTTTTAAATGTATGTTTTTTATGTTTGCAAGCAAGAAATGCTATATAACTGAACACTGGAAATTTTGTTTTAATAATAAAACTTGCTATCAAATGTATACAATGAAGGAAATAATTATTTGACCCCTCACTGATTTTGAAAGTTTGTCCAATGACAAACAAATGAAAAGTCTCAGAACAGTATCATTTTAATGGTAGGTTTATTTTAACAGTGATAGATAGCACATCAAAAGGAAA
>JBBPDA010000132.1:387514-410507 GCA_037974385.1 Arnoldichthys spilopterus | reverse complement strand
GCTCGCAAGGTCCCCCTGCTCAAGAAGGCACATGTGCAGGCCCGTCTGAAGTTTGCCAATGAACACCTGAATGATTCTCAACTCGCCGTGTTTGGAGGAAGAAGAATGCTGCCTATGACCCCCAAAACACCGTCCCCACCGTCAAGCACGGAGATGGAAACATTTTACTTTGGGGGTGTTTTTCTGCTAAGGACACATGACAACTTCACCGCTTAAACGGGAAAATGTACAGAGCCATGTATCGTAAAATCCTGAGCGACAACCTCCTTCCCTCTACCAGGAAACTGAAAATGGGTCTTGGATGGGTGTTCCAGCACGACAATGACCCAAAACATGGCAACAAAGGAGTGGCTCAAGAAGAAGCACATTGAGGTCATGGAGTGGCCTAGTCACTCTCAAGACCTTAATCCAGTAGAAAACCTATGGAGGGAGCTGAAGCTCAGATTTGCACAGAGACAGCCTCGAAACCTTAGTGAATTGTAGATGATCTGCAAAGAGGAGTGGACCAAAATTCCTCCTAAAATGTGTGCAAACTTGGTCAACACATTTTGTGCTTGCGAACAAAGGTTTTGCCATTAAGTGTTAAGTCTTTTTTTGTTAAAGGATTAACTATTTCACTTAATGAAATGCAAATCTATCTTTTATTTAAAGTTATTTTTTAAATTTTGATGTGCTATCTGTCACTGCATATAAACCTACCATTAAAATGATACTGTTCTGAGACTTTTCATTTCTTTGTTATTGGATAAACTTACAATATCAGCAAGGGGTCAAATAATTATTTCCTTCACTGTATATGCTGTCAAATTACAGGGCAGTGGTGGCCTAGTGGTTAGGATACTGCCTTTAGGTCGCTCCACTTCTTGAAAGTCGCTTTGGATAAAAGAGCCAGGCTAATTAACAAATGTAAACCTGCCTCTGTCCCAACAAATAGTCACTTTCACTTTATTAATCTGAATGCAGTTTTATTTTCTTTTGTGGTACTTAATTTTTTGCCTGACAGCACCAAAGCTACCAAAAAAGAAGCAGCACTATCATAATAGTGTGTACACTAAACTTTTAGGGGACTTTTATGTTAACATCAAACAAAGTTCTGGTTCTCTGCAGCTAACCGCATATCATTAACCCTTAACAAATACTCAAATGTAAAAATTAAACAAGACAACAAACAAGACACGAGTCACTGGCATCATGTCTCCTTGTCAGCTTCAGGTATTACTGTGTTTGTAAGACTTTAAAAAAACTGCTTTTAAATGACATATTGCATTGTGTTTTCAGGTTCAGGCTAATGTGGAGAAGGCTCTGACACTGTTTGGTCAACTCCTCACCAAGAAGCACTTCCTGCTGACATTTATTCGCAGTCTGGAAGCTCAGCGATCATTTTCCATGCGTGATCGTGGTAATGTGGCTTCCCTCATAATGACTGCTCTGCAGGGGGAGATGGAATATGCTACAGGTGTGCTCAAACAACTGCTTTCAGACCTCATAGACAAGAATTTGGAGAGCAAGAATCACCCAAAACTTCTGCTCCGCAGGTATGAAAATATCCATGTACGCTCACTAACAAGTGTTAGTGAAACAAGTCCTCAGTTTTGTGAAGTCTGCCTGGAGTCAGGTGATGTGTTAATTTACAATAAAAACTGTCTATTTAACTGGTTAAAATGAACTGGCTATATCTTATTTGTACACATCATAAAGCCTTGTTTTCTACAGTAAACCATTTCATATAAAATTATTCTGAATAACCTCTGAATGTTTACCTCAATGACTGAATTTTGCATTTTTGCAAGAAAACGCATGTATACTTCATCTAACGTTCTGTTTATTACCCCCCTTGGTCTTTTGAAGTTGACATACAGCTTTGATTGAATGCCTGAGAACATTCACCACCACTTACAATAAAGGAGAATAAAAAACATGATGACACAGAGGGAGTAATTGAGAAATTACTGAATATTGAGAATTTTTCTCTTCACATATCTTTTTACAATGTGTGATGCTTTTCTGAATTCAGACTAAGTAGAATTTCAATGGAAAGTTTTTACTGGGCAAGATGACATGTCTTGCCTGTACAATGATGGTTCTAGATCATTTTCTGATCCTTATATCTCCATACAGTCATTTGATTAAAAAAGGTATATCTGAGAGATATTGATTTTTTTGACATATTTGATACACTGCCAACAGACAAAAGAATTTTAAATTAAAATAGATAAAATTTACATTTTGTATTTAAACTTAAACAAGAAACAGATCACTCCCATGGAAAAAGTAAGTATTTTATCACTTATTATACATTATATCACACCTTCAGTTTCATAAAATAAGAACCAGGTGTTCCAGATTAGGTGCTATTGATTATAACTTCCTGCAGGTGGAGGTGGAGGTAGAACTTATTTTAATCTGACATGTAGTGTATAGGGGTCTCTTGTTATTGAAGTGTGTGGTGTTATCATATCAAGATCTAAAGAACTTTCTATGACCTTTAGGGGAAAAAAGTATTGCATTGCCTAAGTCTGGCAAAGGATTTATAAAGATCCCATAATTATTTAAAATAATTAAATCCATTTTAAGCAAAACTATCTACATGTGGGGTAGATTTTAAACAACAACTGACTCCAGGATTGGTTGCTCCAGCAAATTCAGCCTGTGAGCTGTCTGTTTGATGTGAAAAAAAGTCTCAGAACCCCAGGATCTGCAGATAACTTTTAAAACTGTTGGTCTGAAAGTGCATACATCTACATCAATTAGAAAAAAGACTGGGCAAAGCCAGTGTCAAGGACAGGTAGACAATTCTTCAAAATGCAGGGAAGAAGTTGCTGCTAAAGGGAGCAATGGTGTAAGTGTGTTCTTACTTTCTCCACAGGAGAATATAACATTTATTAATATTTTTAATGAAAAAAAAATACTTTTTTGGGGGGAGGGGGGTTTAAGTATATAACTTTTATCTGTTGGCACTGTACTAAAAGAAGAGTGAAATAACATTTTCTATGAAATGCACTTATTTTCTGTATGACTGTATAGACTTAATTGTTTGGTGTAGACAACGGATTCCGGACACAGTCTTTCTCTGATGTTTTCCCTTACCAGACCCCCTATTTTCTCTATTAATAAGAATATGATTTAGTAATTGACTTTCATGCAGGAAAGTAGGGGGAGTTAGTAAGTCATGGTGGATGCATTATTGAAAAGGAGATATAGCTTCTGCTTTGCCTTAGGGATAAAAAGTAGAGTGCAAGGAAGAGCAAAAGTGTTTGCACATGTTAGCAATCCTCTACCTTCACCATCCACAGATGAATTAAGAGCAAGAAAGTAATTAATTACTACAAACTTTAATTACTCCTGTTCTGGTAAAGCTTTTGGGGGTCATTGCCAGACAACAGGCTGGCCATTAATGAAAAAAGTTACCCAATTACAGTAATTATCTGAATTTAATGAAGATTGGTGGCTTGTTTTTAAAACTGTACTTTTTTCTTCACAGGAGAGAATATGTATTTACCCTATGCTTTATTTACTTAATTCATTCATGTCTCTCTTACTTAGAACGGAATCAGTGGCTGAAAAAATGCTTACAAACTGGTTCACTTTCCTGTTGTACAAGTTCCTGAAGGTATGTGAATACACTCAATATATAGTATATATTATACATGGGCGATCTTATGCAAAAGTTTCACTGTTTCAGAAACAGTTCTTGATACACACATGCACATCCCATTGAAACAATTTCAGAAAAAGCCTCCAGCAGGGACTCTGACATGGTCAAACCAATAAAGAGGCAGAGGCTGTCAGTCATAGAGGTTCAAGTCAGATCAGTCTGATGTGAAAAGCCTCTCCTCACTCAAAGTCCTTCTCTACTACCATTCTGCTGTCCTCTCCTACTCCCCCTCTTCTTTTTTTTACTCCCCCTCTATCTCTCCCTACACCCCCCCCCTCCCCCCCATGACTCCACTCAGTGTACGTGATTGAGCAGTGGGAGGCCCCCTTCACTTCCTCTCTTGCTTCTTCTGTCTTCTTTCTTTGTATCTCTTTCTCTCTGTTAAGTTAAGCTCCCACACTCCCTCTCTAACAGTAGGAGCTCTTTGGTTTTATTAGTCTAATCATGCAGACTCTCAGTGTTCACTGAAAGGATTTTAATCAACAGAAGATGCGGGGGCTAGAACATTCTTACATCTCACATTTTTTTAACTTGGGGTTACAGAACTAAGAGTAGAGAACTGAGAACAAAAATATAGCATTATAATTGTGTAGATGTGTTAAAAGAAGACGAAGGACGTTTAATTATTAATGATTATTTCTTTTTCTGAATTCTTCAGCTTTCCCGTTCAGATCAGTCTGATTTTATTTTATCTTGTCATTGAGCAAAGCCATTGTAGGAGAGGTGAACTAAATAAACCATATTACTTGACATATTATTATTAGTATTACTATTGGTATTGTATTAACGTTTGATGGGTAAAGAATTAAAGTTTTATCACTATGACATCAGTATAAAACAGTAATGTGTCTAATATAATAAGATGTGCTCAAAACTAAAACCCTAGAAGTCGTAGTAGTTATCACTGGTGAAAACCAAAGCATGTTCTGAAATTCTGTTGAAAACACTGATTCTAAACTTTCAGCCTCCATTTTGGCATGCTTCTTTCTTGACATCTGAGCAAGAAAAAAAGTAAATTGAATATACATGCAATTAATTACATAAGTGTAAAATAAAAATTAAAAAATGATGTAATTACATTTAAAGATAAATGGATTTTTGTTAGTCTGTATGAAATGTGATGAGACAAAAACTTGAGTAAAACTCAAGCTTAATAATCAGTAAACTGTATATGAATAATATGAATACGTGTGTACTTAATTGTTTTGCTTGTAGCTAGAATAGCAAAGGTTTCTGCACATCGTTAGAAAGCAGGGCTTTTATTTTGGTTGTTGCAAACTATCTATGAAAATAAGAATGAAAACACTTTTTAATGGCAATCAGGCCAGGGCTTTTTCTGCTAAAGGCTATACTCTCTCTCTGACTCACTAATGAAACTGGAGTGTAAGATAGATTAGGTCTGCTAACTGCAATGAGAATGCTGTAGAGGGGGTCTTTGAGAGTGATGTGTGTGCACTCCCTCTCGTTAGCAGCTGTCAAATTAATTAGCACAGATGCTAACAAGACAATAACAGCATATGGTGAGAAGAAGGGAGGAGTAGGGCAGGAAAAGGAGGAAAAGGCTAAAGTTCCTTAATGTGGGTGAAAGGGCTTGAAGGAGACCCAGAGCTCTTTGTTTGAATCCTCAAGAAAGATAATTTCTCACTTAAAATCAAAATGATAAATGGTTCATCCATTGAAAGGTTATTTAGGGAAACAAAACTAGAACCCTTTTTGCCCCTTGTATGACCCTGTGACCATCCACTACAAAAACGGTGTTCTTGCTTACTAATTACTCAGTGATTTAGCCACTTTTTGACTGCTTATTCGTGTTAGCCTCCTGTTGGATTCCACATCTGCTGCAACATTTCAATCAATTTTGTCTTAAAATGTGTTTATTCCAAGGTGTGTAACTTAAAAGAAAAACTTGTTTAGCTTTATGTACCTTAAATCTAAATGTGTTTCAGTGATATTTTGCATGCACTGACACTGATTACCATACATGATGCTTATCTGTAGATCAAAATGTAGCTGATGTTTGATTTTTGTCACGTAATTAATACAAATAAAGGTGGTTAATGTATTACTTGCCTTATATATTTGTTATCTTGTATTATGTACCTTAAGTTTTTTTATGAAACAGATGCCTGTGCAGAAAACTCCTATTGCATTTATTAATAATGAATACATTTCCTTCACTGTGTTGTTGCAGGAGTGTGCTGGGGAGCCTCTGTTTATGCTGTACTGTGCTATGAAGCAGCAGATGGAGAAAGGCCCCATAGATGCCATCACAGGAGAGGCACGATACTCCCTCAGTGAAGATAAACTCATACGGCAGCAGATAGACTATAAGACCTTGGTGAGTGCAGCATGATGTATATATACTGTAGATGTAGTAAATATATACATTTTCCCATACAAAAGACCCACATTTTCTTGAATCTGCCTCAAATTGTAAAGTCATTTTAAAGTCTGCATGTAACATGTAGTCCTGTTCTTGGTTTATAAATAACAACTGTAATAGCTGTTGTATTGCATATATACACAATTCTAGACCGGAAATGTGAAAACAAGATTTCCCCAAGGTTTTCACTTTCGGCTTTGGTTGTCCAGCTTACTGAACATTTCTGCTTCGTGAAATACCCTCAGTTGACAGCAAATTTGCTGGTTGTATTATAGTGGTTACAGTTCAAAATATATGCTTGATCTTTTAAACCTGCATGTCTGTGTGAGTGTGTGTGATGTACTTAAATTGCTCTTAAATTGAGTTCTCTCCTCTCTTTGAAAGAAATAAAAACAAATAGCTGACACATTGCCTACTGCTTTAACTAGTCTCACACTGTGTACATGTTTCTTGATAGACTCTGCACTGTGTGAACCCAGAGAACGAGAATGCTCCAGAGGTGACAGTGAAATGCCTGAACTGTGACACCATTACCCAGGTGAAGGAGAAACTGTTGGATGCTGTATATAAAGGCAGTCCCTACTCTCAAAGACCCAAAGCTGGGGACATGGATCTGGGTAAGAACTGCAGAGATGTGTATGGGTGCTGATGAATGAATTAAAACAGTGTTTTCTCAGCCCAGTCTTTGGAGGCCACCAGATATTTTTGGTCCGTTCCAACTCCCAGCACACTTGAACCAGGCAAGGAAGGACCGGGTTGGGAATCACTGTATTAAAGCATGAAGTATGAATCATTATCCAGAAGGTTCAACATGTTGACTATAAAGCTTCAATACATGCAGGGATTAAATGGATTCTCTGTCGTGGCAAAAGACTTTTGTGAATTGGATTTTTTGTGTTTATTTTTGCTTTTATCCCTGTACATGTCACATGTCCATATTTACGTTCACATATGTTAGTGCAGTCAGATAAAAAAAAGTTGTGTTGTGTGTTTGCAAGGCTTAACTGACAAGTATGGATGGCTGATTGAAATGGGCCAGAAAAAAGTTTTGGATTCTTTATCTTTTAGGCTTACCCTAGAATAGCCTGATTCATTCACACAAAGAAACACTGCAGGCCTGACAACTGAAGACATGGTTACCAATGGTTACTGAGATTTGTATTCAATCCAGTTATTTAGCATTGTTCTGATCTATAGTTATAATGACACCTAGTCTTGATGTAAGACCATCTTAGTGCTTTCTGTACATCACAGACATTCCTTATTTGCTTCGGTAAAGTTTGTCATTATTATTCACACTACGTAATCAGTCTTGGACAAAGTCTGCTCAAGGTTGTAGAGTCTGTGCTTGACATTACATCTGTTTAAATGAACCTGCTGTAAAAGAATGTAGTGCGTTTTGTGTTCACAATGGAAGTGAACTGACTTCAGTTGGTCAAATATGCTCCAGAACTTCAGCTAAGTAACAACATTTTTGGTATTGTTGTTCAAGTTTATTATTTTTGAAACAGGACTACAGAACAAAACACAAATTAATCAAACTAAGACCTCTTTGGGAGATGGTCTTGTTGGTTTGTTTGACATCTCAAAAAAAAAAAAAAAACTTTTGGAGACCACTTGAAACACCAAGTTTGACAATATACTAACAGAGACACCCTAAAGGAATGTGTGTTAGTGTATCAGTGTATGCTCACAGTCATTCAAAAGTTTGAGCATTCCTGGTTAAATGTCTTTTTTTAAATGAAAATAAGTATCAATCCTTTATAGTTTCTTTGAGTTTAAAAATAAAATGTGCCATCATTTTTGAACAAGACACATTTTACATGCATTTTTTCCATACCATGTTAAAAAAATGGTTATTGTGCATTAATATGAGAAGGAGTATGTTCTTTTTATACGATGTGTACTTGTTTCTTACACCAGTAAAACATGTCATTTGACCAGGGGTGCCCAATCTTTTGCATATGTGTGTATATCTCTTGCTCCTTAAGGCATTAATGTTTTAGTGTTCTGGTGCTCACATGGGTGCTTCTCTTTGTTCATTTATCAAAATCAGAGAATCAGAAACCTTTTTAACTTTTGATCCCAGAGGAAATTTCTTATGCTACAACTGCACAGAGAGACAGACATGCAACAATTGCACATAGAGACAGACATGCAACAAGTGCAAAGAGACAGACATGCAACAAGTGCACAGAGAGACAGACATGCAACAAGTGCACAGAGAGACAGACATGTAACAATTGCACAGAGAGACAGACATGCAGCAATTGCACAGAGAGACAGACATGCAACAATTGCACAGAGAGACAGACATGCAACAAGTGCACAGAGAGACAGACATGTAACAAGTGCACAGAGACAGACATGCAACAAGTGCACAGAGAGACAGACATGCAACAAGTGCACAGAGAGACAGACATGCAACAAGTGCACAGAGACAGACATGCAACAAGTGCACAGAGACAGACATGCAACAAGTGCACAAGTTTCTTTTTTGTTTCTATGTATACTTTTGTGTTAACTATACTTCTATTTTTTTTGGCTTCAGAGTGGCGGCAAGGCAGAATGGCAAGAATCATTCTACAGGATGAGGATGTTACCACGAAAATTGATAATGACTGGAAACGACTAAATACATTAGCACACTATCAGGTGAGCTTTTCATTCAATTTCACATTGAATGGCATTCATTTGCTAGTGAAATTTGTCATTCTGTCAAACTGTTTAATGTTTGTGAAGCACTAAAATGAAAAAGAAAAGGCTCCTTACTTTATATTTGTTTTGAATATATTTCAGGTAACAGATGGGTCAGTAATTGCACTGGTGCCAAAGCAGAACTCGGCCTATAACATCTCCAACTCTTCCACTTTCACCAAGTCACTAAGCAGATATGGTGAGTTGTTTTCTCTTTTCTCTTGAATGCAAGACCTGAATAATCAACTAGGGAAAGTAGAATATATAGAATATATTCATAAAAAATATTCATTCAAACCATAAGTATCTGTCACAAATATCCATTTACAAACATGACTTCACAGTCTAACAGCCTCCTGTCACATGTCCATTATACATCGTCTAGAGTAGTAGAACCAGTAGTCTTGTAATGCTCCTAGGCCCTAAACTACGGAAAATGACTTATTTTACCAATGCTGTTAGGCTCCAGATGGCATGGAAACCACTCTAGTTAACGCATACTGTAGCTGCCAGTGTATAGCAGTAACAGCAGTGGTCTTGCTGGTCATTCAAATGGCTGGTCTTTACCAGAACAGGTTGAATGTGCCCAGTTTGCTGTACTCTGGATCACTGTTGTCTACTGAAGGTCTTTTAATGGTGTCTTCATGTTCTTTAATGATGCAGATGGTTCTTCACCTATCCTGTTCCCATGACCAGCTTTCACTTGATCTGAGGTACTGCTAGACAGATAAGAGCACAATGACAGCCATGCGTCTTTCCAGGCTGGCCTAATGAAGTTTCTCGCGTACAGACAAACACACACAAACATGCACACATAACCATTTAAAAATGCAATGCGCTACCACAGTGATTTAGACAGAAAAGCAAAAAGACTTGCTGGATTCAGGATATTGTCACTGTAACTGGACAAGCTGTTCATTATGTATAATGTGTATAAGATTTATGAAAGAAAAAGTGCGAGCAAATGAGGTAACTGAACTGATGAGATTAACTCTGCTCCATGTCTATAACATGAATGTTCTCTGTGCGTAGACTGTTGCTGTTGTAAATAAATCTACTCTTCAAGGTAGCCATCCTTCAATTGCTACAATGTGTAGCCTTTATATAGCCTTTATATAACAAATATAAAATTTGTATAATATTTTGCCCATGATTAGTGCCCATGATTTTTGGTAGCATTTGTGGCAACACACACAAATAATAAATGTATAGTATACATAAATATATAATATACAGCATATATAAATACAGTGTACAGCAGCCATGTACTGGGTTCCTGGAAGACAAGTAGCCACCTCCTGGGACACTGGCAGACCAGTACCCATGTCCTGAGTGGCTGACAGATCAGCAGTCATGTCTTGGGTGGCTGGCCAACAAGTAGCCATGTCCTAGGCAGCTCTATGGATCAGCAGCCACCTCCTGGTTGAATGGCAGACCAGCATCCACATCCTAGACAGCTGGCGGACCAGTAGCCATGGCCTGGGACTGGGAGATTGGGCAGCTGGCAGCGGGGGACCAGGATACTGGGAGGCCAGTGGCTTAAGACCAGGAAATGGGGCCAGGCTAGCCATGCGGGACTTGGAGATTCGCCGACCAACCACACAGAACCATAACAATTGGTTGCAGGCCGAGGGGCATAGTGTATCCTCTCACATGTTTGATGGGGTCCGGGGCAGTGCTGTGGATTTGGATGCCTATGCGACTTGCTTGATGGTGCCCTCTAAGGCATTTGGCAGTGCTGTGGACAGTGCTGTGGGTCCAAGTGCCTGCTCAGTAGCATCTTCTGGGACAATGGATGGCACTGTTGAATTGGAATCTTTAATGAACTGCGTTCATTAAGTCACACCCACCTAGGTGCTGTTGGATTGGGTGCCCACTTGGCAGCACTGTGGAGATGTGAGTCTGATCTACGGTGCCTTTTAGAGCACTGACTGGCTATGTGAAGGTTAGCTTAGGAATTGACAATGGAACAGGGGCTATGAGCCAGCACTGGAATAGGAGGCTTGAGGTCCAACACTGGGAACAGAGGACCTGGGAGCTTGTATTGGAACACCAGGACTGGGAGCTGGCACTGGAATGGGAAGCCTGAGGTTAAGCACTGGGAACAGGGGACACGGAAGCTTGTATTGGAAGACCAGGCCTGGGAGTTGGCACTGGGACATGGGACACCCGTTTAAAGGCACACTTCGGGCCACTGGGCAGTGCTGCAGAACCAGACACCCACATAGTTAATGTAGGACTGGGTTGTACAGGGGGCGCAGGAGCCAGAGAAACACTATCCCCACAGCTCTTTTTCCCACAGCATTGTCACTTTTGTGGCTTTTAAACAAAACCAAACACTGAGAGAAGAAATGAAATAGGCACTGAGTTAACAGATATAAAACAATCACAAGGAATTGTTTCAGAAAGGGCAAACTGAAACACAGACATATTATCACTAAACTAGATGAGAATGCTGGGGCAGGAGGACAACTGATAATAAACTGGTGAAACACTAATAAAGAGGCAGGGCTAGGAAAGGAGATACAGAGCACAGCAGAGATAACGTAAAAGTCTTTAAAGAAAATCAAACATAGATACAAACAGCATGACAAGCAAGGAGACACAAGCAGCAAGTGGAAAACATCAAAAAAAGAAAATAGACAGACACAGACAGTACAGGGCAATGTCATAGAAAGAAATAGACAGATACAGACAGCATGAGACATACCACAACAAAAGCATGTGAGGAATAAAAACGAGGAGTAAAAACACAAACGACAACTTGGGGAAAGCATTACAGCGACAAAGAAGCACAGGGAGAAGAACACAATGAAGAGAATTCAACAGACACAGGCCCATAAAATAAGAAAGAGAAAGCACAGGGACATTTCAGTAGCATGACCTGATCTAAATGGAATTGATCAAACATATCATTTTCATTTAGCAAATAATTTGTAAAAATTAGTTTTTCTAAGTTCTAGTTACTTTTTGAGCTGACATGACTGATTGCTTTAATGGCCCTACAGGAGTGCCGCACATACCAATAAAATTTCATTCAGTTATAGCTATTAACCTTAGCCTACCTTCTCACTGAGGAGCCAACCTATAGTGCATGTTCTCACAGCTACAAGCTCCATTACAAACATCAAGCAGCTACATTTCACACCTACCTAGCTACACAAATGTTCTGACTGGCCAGTGACTATTAGCTAGCTCTCCTCACAGTACTGCTGTGAGCAAAGACTTGTACTTATGACTTATGTGGTCCAGGAAAAATCACTTACTGAGAAGTCAAAAGATTGTTTTTACACATTCCTAGCCACCATCCCATTAGTGCATTTGTACCTGCAGAGTTTATGCTTCATACTGTTCTTGTGCTTTATGAGTGTTTCATGTTGTGCTGTCAAGTTTACAAACTTAGTATTCCTCACACAATGCACAGCACATACAATACACTGTGTTCCTTTCTTCACAATACCTCAGCCATGTCAAACCATGTGAGCCATTCCTGGCAGAAAGAGTAGGTCTTTGCCTTTTTCAACACCTGCTCTCAAAATCTGATCAAACCCCTTTACATCTGTTGATGTGTTTGTGGAATAAGTGATTGAAAATCTATCTTTTCTCATGGTTTTGTTCAAGTATATCATCTTTATCTGTAGGCGCTGTATTAAATAATGTTTACTTGTTAAAGAAAAAACTTGTTTAAAAAACAACCATTTTTATGGGGTTTACATATTTTTCATGTGACTTTAGACTATAGACTATACACGTCTAGTAGTTCGAAGTACTTTTGACTGTAGTCAAGTTATTCTGAGTTTAAAGCCATTTTGTTTTTGAAATGATAAAAAATCAATGAGCCACTATAACTATAACTGTTATAAAATGATGGTCTTTCTCCAAAATCATCCCAATAGTTAATAAAACCTACACTGTTTTAGACAAAAGTATAATGCAATCATTCTGCTAAAAAACTTCACATTCTCTTCTGTAAGTTGGCAAGGGACTTGAAATGATCATCTTGACTTCTGTTGTTTTTCTTATGCTGTGCAGTAGCTTGGTAAAAATGTTTCCTTAGCAGGTCACTCCGATGGATGCAACAATACTTCCAATGTCTCTGTCTCTACTGGGAACAACAGGCAATTTTTTTTGGCTAATGTCTAAAATTCAAGTACCCGGAAAGCAAGAGATAAAAGCAATACCTTTAGCCAGGGCCTGTTTTCAAGTGCTTTACAATTGAGTCTCTGATGGCTAAAACATTTTTCAGTTCTGTGAATGGTCACCCTGGGGAGGAAAGAAAGCTAAGAACTTCATATATGATGCTGGTAGTGAAGTCTTTCCTTCTTTTTGGCACAATGGCTCCCAAACTCTGTGTGAATTTGAGTTCTTTGCTCAGCTGCTAGAGCTCCCAGTCCAGTTCTGTTGTTGTACTGACTGCACTCAGTAGGGAGTTTAACTGGAATGCAGCCTTGCTTTAAAGGAACATTAAGAACAATGCTAAAACAAGGTTAAAATAAGAAGCATGATTAAGAACTAATCAGCTCAGCTGGACTTTCAGACCTCTGAACTTTCACAAACATTTGAAGAAAGCAGCTATTCTTATAAAAACAACTATTCTAAAAAACTATTCTTTTTTATATTTACATATTATTCTAATAGAAAGGACAATGTAAATTTGTAAAGTCCACAACCCCCAACACCCTGAACAAGGGTTTTCAGGTCACATATACATACAGTATACATATATTTTTCAATGGTTACATATTATTCATAATAAAAAAATATTTATAAAGTAACATGAAATCACTATTTTGTCTAAGAGTAACATTATCCTAGCTAACTAACAACTGGCCTAAAACTAAAATTGCCCTAGTTAATCATTTGATTATTTGTATGAATAATAATATACATATTTTTTACCAAGATACTGTTCAATCTGGTAGACATGTATTTTTGATTTCTAGAATCACTAATAATTGACACAGAGACTTTTTTTGTTTTTCTATTTATTTTAAATATATATTTTTATTTTATTTCTAGAATTAAATATTTTTTCCTTTTGAGGATTCCAGGCCCTTCTCTGAATACCTCGAAGGCCCTGATGCTTCAACACTGCTAGGTCATCTAAAAATTGCATTGAAAAATTTCATGAGTGTAGAGGCACTTTAAATCTTTAATGTCATGTTTTTATTGAGACAAGAGCCCTGTCTTTCTGTGTTACCAGAGAGTATGCTGAGAACAGCCAGTAGTCCAGACAGTCTTCGTTCCCGAACCCCCATGATCACCCCAGACTTAGAGAGTGGTACAAAACTCTGGCACCTAGTCAAGAATCATGACCACTCAGACCAGAGAGAGGGTGATCGCGGCAGCAAGATGGTTTCAGAGATCTACCTGACACGATTATTAGCTACTAAGGTAAGGTTATTTTATGGATATGTTATTTATTCTGCAAGTCTATCCATATTGGTTAATTCTTTCAAATCTCTGTTTGTCTGCCTTTTTTCTTTTTTCTTCTCACTCTTTTTCTGTTTTGCCACCTAACTAAGCTGTGGAGGAAAAGTGAATTTTTGCAGAATAATCTGTACTGCACTTGAGAGCTTTGTAGCATGTGTGGTATCACAACTCGACATATTATTAGTAATATTGCTTTCAGACTGATTTTGGCAGAAAAGCTAAATCGCATATGAGAGGCATATGTAGTTCGAAGCACACACTGTGCATTTCCTTCTGTGGGTTTACTACAGGAGTGTTGAAACATATACTTAGATGTTTTAAATCAAGTTAAAATATTCTTTAACAATTTTGCAATTTTTTTTTCTGGGGAAAAATGGCATCTGTATCTGTATTGACTGATGCTCTAAATCTTAAAATCAGCAAAGTTGTATTGTGTCATCCCTAGTCAAAACCTTTTCATTTGGGGCTCACTATTTTTAAGAATTAATGTTCTTGCATCTGTAATACTGTTCAGATACATGAATCAGAGAAAAGATTTGAAAAAAAAAATCACCCCTAGCAAAAACTGGCTTTAAGTGACCATTTTTCTGTCGGATGTGCTGTTAGATCAACGTACATTATCCTCAAAGTGTTATAGAAGTGAATCGTTAACAACAGGTGACGTGTGATGTGAAACAGAAAATGCTTGTTTTACTGCTTTTGAGCATCTGACGTAGTGTATCTCCTCAGGGCACTCTGCAGAAGTTTGTAGATGACCTCTTTGAGACGATATTCAGCACAGCACACCGTGGCAGTGCCCTACCCCTTGCCATCAAATACATGTTTGACTTCCTAGATGAACAGGCAGACAAACACCAGATCACAGATGCAGATGTGCGGCACACCTGGAAAAGTAACTGGTGAGCAGCACTTCAAATCAGCTGTTCTATTTTATCTATGGAATAGCTCTGTAACTAATATGCAATATGTTTTCAGCCAAAAATCAGGAGAATTACTATTATCTAAACAAACACAATGTTCAGAGTTGTATGTTTGGGGTTTCACGCCATTTCTGATTATATTCATCAAGTAATTGACATTACTTTTTTAGTATCACATCTCTTACACTTTCATGCTTTTCTACTTTCTTTTAGTTTGCCACTGAGATTTTGGGTGAACGTGATCAAGAATCCTCAGTTTGTTTTTGATATCCATAAGAACAGCATTACAGATGCCTGCTTGTCTGTGGTGGCCCAGACTTTCATGGACTCATGTTCCACGTCTGAACACAAACTGGGAAAAGATTCACCCTCTAACAAACTGCTCTACGCTAAAGACATCCCAAACTATAAGAACTGGGTAGAGAGGTATGTGAGCCAGTAAGGCTAAATGACTTATTTGTTAGCAGGTGTTTCTGTTTCTTGGAAAAAAAGATGCATACTGCTTCATTCATCTCTGGAGGCTACAGGAACTTGTGTGAATCAAAGTAATAGTAAAGGTTTGAACTAAAGGTAGGTTTAGTTTTTGTAGAATTTCTTAGCAAGTTATTTGTCAGAAATCACTTCTGATAATTTTTCACATGAACATTAAATAATTACATGGAAAATACATATTTGACTGGTTGTTTAGAGTAGGAGGCAGAATCTTAGTGACAATTTCTTATACATAGACTTTTTTTCCATAGGTATTACTCAGACATCTCCCGAATGCCTGCCATTAGTGACCAAGACATGAGTGCATATTTGGCAGAACAGTCCAGACTTCACCTCAACCAGTTCAACAGCATGAGTGCCCTCCATGAGATCTACTCCTATATCATCAAGTACAAAGATGAGGTGAGCATTGAAGATATAGGTGTTGCACATGTGCTAGCCCTCACCTTTCCAATTCTTCCTATCACTGTGTGATAAGAGGAGACCTAGCTAGCAGGAGGAACTAAACATAAATAAGTACATATGCATGCAGTATTACTCCTAATTGCAGTCTTAACTGTTGCAATTATTTTGTCTTGAATTGTTAAACTTTTTCTGAAGTTTGTGCCTAATACACTGCACCTGGCTGTGATTAGGCATCTACTGGTATTCTTCATTATGCTTCATTATCCAGATGCACACATGGCCGCATACATGGCCTCAGAGAACTTGTACTAAAAAGAGGCAAAATTAGTAATCCATTATCCTACTGTTGTTTTCAAGGTTACATAGTCTGCTTTCTTTCTCTTGTGGTTCCTTATTATGATCTTCTTGGCTGACATTAAATTAAATGGTGTTTGGTTTAAACACTAAAGCAAAAGCTTCCATAACTGTTGCTACCAACTGTCCTACACATTTTTATGTGAGTGTGTACCTTATATCAGCACCTCACATCCTCACATTTCGCTGTTCTTTATTCTGTTCCTGCAGATCCTCTCTGCACTCCAAAAAGATGAACAGGCTCGGAGGCAGAGGCTGCGCAGCAAACTTGAGCAGGTCATTGACACCATGGCTCTGTCCAGCTGAGGACTCTCTTTTCTTCGTGGCCCTAAAGGGCCAGCCTAAGAGCTACCCAAACATCCAGACATAAAGCTAACAGACTGCAAGCCAGAAGCAGTACACTGGAGACACCCCTCATCCACTCATATCACTCCCCTTAATAAACACCAGAGTATCTCTCCTTAAGGACATTTTACCTTGTTTTTGTTTTTGTTATTATTATTATTATTTTATTATTATTATTATTATTATTATTATTATTACTTTAAGGTGTCTTGAAGTATAGAAGTTCATTTTTAAGTGAGCATTTTAGGTGCTGCAACTTGAACAATGAAGTAAAGGACCTTCGCAGCCTCAATTTTTGGGGAAATTTTGATTTAGTGTTTAATTGTATTATATGAACTTTGTTTTTTGCTCCTTTTAGTTGTTTACTGCCTATTTGCTCCAGTCTCCTGCCACTTGTGTTACTGCTGAATTTGCACAATTTACAGGAACCACAACTTAACAAAAATTATATATATGTATAGATATATAAATGCAACTTCATTTTTATACAAATGAGTAAAATATGATAACATTTTACAGTTTTAACATAGAAAAGAATTAATAAAAAAGAATTTGATATGTGAATCAAAGACTGAACTATGAAAAGAAATATTTAAAAACTTGTCCTGTGCCATGTTTATTTGAATGTTGTTTAGTGCAAAAACATTTTCTTTAGATAAAATGTGCTATGATTTAATGTTGACTTGCCTAGTGACTTAAGAGTCAAGAGTGGACAATATTACAAAAAAATGATAGACAAGAACAAAAACTGAGTGAGCAGAAGAAAACGTCATTTTGTGTGTTTGGAGGGAAGAATACAGGGGGAAAAAAAGACCTTTTCTGGTTAAGTCAGTGAAAGAATCCGTGTAAGTTAATACATATCTTTTCTTCAACTGCTTCTTTCAATCACTGGTGTGGTTTCATTTCAAAAGCCACTGGAAATTTTTGACATCCAGTGGTATGTATATTTAATGCAGGAATGCTCATAGGAGTTTCCTTACAGATCATTATTTTACATTCTTTTTATACAGCCCAAAGAAATGCCTACCTTTAATCTGTGCACTCAAGCCTTGATAGATAACTGCTAGGTTTCCATCCACATATTTTCATGTGTATTTTGGCATATCAAATACACTCTTGGACAAAGATGACAGATATTAAATTGCCAATATTTAGACAAAAGATTGTGATGTTACATTTTAAAATAAATGTCAGTGTAAAAGAAATGCAGCAACTTAAAATGGAAATCCATTTGCTGAATAAATAAGTTTAATGTGAAAAATTTCATATGGCTGATGTTTCCATTTTTTCCCAGCCATAGATATGACAGAAAAAAGCAAGTACCAGTGAATGGTTAATAAATGGACAGGTGTGCACCTGAAGCTGCCTAATTATGAACCTGCTCCATTATATTTGCGCATATTGTCTTAACACTTTTACAATCTAAAATATCTCCATACAATTAAACACAACAGCAACGAGGAGCTGCTCATCAAGTTTTTTCTTTGTTACTCCGATTTCAACAGCTGGATGGAAACCTGGCTAGTGTCTCTTGCACAAAGCACATTAAACCCCAGAAGGAAAATATAACAAGGGAGCAAGGAACAACATGGTCACTAGACATTTTAGTGGGTGTTTCAATGGTCTTTGAGAGGATTACAGATTTAGTAGTTAGCATGATTTAAAAAATTTGAAATTTCAATTTCAAACATAGCTTTCCATCTTGCTCAAGCAGTCCTTAAGTTTATGTCCATACTTTTTGAGTGACAAAAGCACACAGTAAAGTAGCAGTGGGTTGTGCCAATACTAGACAAATACTTGAATTTAACAGTCACTTGCTTACTACAACTTATTGTACATGCTATCATGACAGTAATCTTATTTGTGTCTTCTAAATTTTTATAATTTTTCCAAATAAAGTAGTTTATTTAATTTAAGTAATTTCATAACTTTGTGCTGGGTTGAAAAAAACAAGCTTCAATTCCATGAAGGTATAAAACATTATAATGTCAGAACTTTTTCTTTACTTTTTTTATCTTCTTGTGCTCTTATTACTTTTCTTTCACTTGATCTTCCTCTCAAGATGTCATTTAAGAAGAACAGTCAAATGTGGTACATTTGAAGTAGTTAAACATGCAGTATTTCCTGGGAGCAATCATGTAAATGTGAGGGGGCTTGAAAATGTTAACTGCCTTTAGGCATTTTAGAACAAATGACGTTAAATTAAGTTAAATTTTCCCTTCATTGTTCCAAAAGGTGAAGGTGACCTTGTAAATATCTGCGTTGCACCAATTCCCTTTGAAGTGTTCCTCAGTATTCTTAAAAACAGACATGTTCTAAAGCAGATCTGGGAACTGATAGAAACCGAAGATTAAAACATATTTTGTTCATGTTTTCCTCAAGGCACCATACATCAGGGTTTATGCCAGGCAGCAGGGTATAATGAAGCATCCCACTTAATTTTTTTTTTCTTTGGGTTTTGGTATCTTTAACATTGTCAGAATTTCTGCCACTATCTCTCCTATTCAAATAAGACCAGGTCTTTAAAACTAGATAACCACACTAAACATATTGTGTAGTGATGAATCTCTTTACAAACTTCTATTAATTCCTTATGTTTTTACAGCATTAATATCAGTAATATTACTTGCTATCTAACTATAGCATTTTATTATTCCTTACATTTTAGCCTGCTTTACTGAGCAAAATCCATTAGGGCTTAAAACTTCTTTTTGAGACAAAGACATCAAAAAGAAATTCTACATATTTATGTAGCCCGGAGATTCTTTCTTTGTAGCACAGTAAACCATATATGTGTGGTATCTATAGACTCTAAACCTCAAGTAGTCAAACGAAGCTTTTGTTGTAATAATTCAAAGTCATCAGTCACTTTCCTCTCAGACTTTGTGTACTAACAAACTGCTATATCATCCCTACAAATACACGTTTACCAACTTAGCTTTTAAGGTTTCATGTTTTATATTCTCTTTCTCAAAACCAGTTTACTGTCTAAATTTGTTGTCCTTGCCAGTTTCCTGATCTGCTCAGCCTTGTGCTACCTTAACAAGGCTTTGATGACAGCGATTGTAAAACAGCTGGTTGCATTGTAATGTCTTAGGACAAACTGATTTGCATTTATGCCGTTTTGGTAATTTTTTCATATTTCTTTTATTTTTATAGTGGGTGCTATTTCTTTTTTGATGTCTTATGAATTGTGGAAAATGTGGAGGTCTTATTGCTCTTGCCCAATTTCAAACAATTTCTGTGTTCAAAGTTTTGAAGTGATTACCTAGAGTTACTTTATAGTCTTGTTTAAAAAAAACACAAAAACAAACAAACAAAAAAACAACAACAAAGGAACCTACTTTGTAGAATGATAGTTTCTTGGTGATCATATAGTTGTTGAAGTAAAGAAACGTTGGTTAATCAGGAAGTTTTACTGATCAGAGCTTTCACTTTGCACAGAGTGCCTTGCCAGCTCCTCTCTTGTTTCTCAATTCTCTGCAACCTATTGGCCACAGTCCATCACTCTGTCATGTCCACTCTCCTGGCTACTTCCCACTCTTTCACACACTGCTGTTGTCAGTTTTATGTCTGCACATAATTTATCCAGATTAAAAAGCTGTCATTTTAAAAGATTACTTCACTCACACAATGGAATGTGTGTGAGCATGTGGATTTCAAAGAAAATGAAACAAACAAAAAATAATAATACTTAACAAATTCTGCTACATTTTTAAGAGTTTCAGACTTGAATCTACTGTGACAGGTTGGCTGTTAAATGCTCATTGTGTAAATATTGTGCTCTTTCCTATTTTGCAGATTTATTATGTGTAAATAAACACATTCATCAAGGAGAGATTAAACATTTTTTTGCTAAACATTGTCATTTGTGTGAGTTTGTGGTCATAATTTTAGTTGTTTGTCTGTTTGGATGTTTATTGTGTTGTCTTTTTGTGTTGCCTTTTTCAGAAGCCAAAGCCAGACATGTTTAGTGAGTATTTAGACATTTTTGCTTTTGTTACTTAATTAACCTACATGGCATAAACCCACTTTAAATTTACACCCATAGAATCTTTTGTAAACAAAGATTTGTGTTTAAGAAACATACACCATTCACACATAACATTTTATACCACCTACCAAATATTGAGAAGGTCTCTCAGCTCTGACTGTGGTGCACTGTTCTGACACCTTTTTATCATAGTCACCATTAACATCTTTTGAAACAGGTGGCCCTCTTTGGGATTGGAACACACAGCCTAGCCTTCCCTCCTCACATTCAAAAACTCTTAAGTGCCCATGACCCCTATCAAAGATTCACCACTTGTCCTTCCTTGAATCACTTTTTCCATAAGACCTGCTGTTTTGGAAATGCTCTAACCCAGTCATCTAGCCATCACAATAAGACCCATTGTTTCCAGCACATCAATTAAATAATAACAAAAAAATAATACATCTCACTGACAATTCCCATTACAGTTAATTAACTAGATAGTCAATGTTATTAACTTTACCTGTAAAGTGTGTTAATGTTATGTTGTAAATGTATAATGCAAGCATTCCCTGGACGATGATAGTTCTCTGAAGGTAATAAAAACTGGGTACTCTCTCTCTCTCTTTCTCTCTCTCTCTCTCTCTCTCTCTCTCACTAGCATTGGCCTGAGCTGGGCAGATGAGAGGTTTTCTTTGTTAACTTTAAAATGAGGAACAGCTGACTAACACAAGCACATGGCTACTTAAAAGCTGGACATGTCACATGACTAAGGAAAACAAAACACTGACAGGACAAGATGAACCCTTACAGATCTTCATTATTTAGTTTGTGTACATATTTTTCAGACATAATGAGAGCAGTCTGGAGCAGTGAATTGTATATGATCTACTAAAAATTTGCTTAAGCTTCCAAAGAGCTAGTACGGAGCACAATATTTGTATTTTTTTTTCTTTTTTTGCAGCTAATATTTGAGTTAGGGGAGGGGCTACGAAAACATTTATTTTTATGTGTCTTAGTGTTTTTATTCATTTATAAGCTCTGTCATTGTGTTGTGTCTGGTGGGAGTTTTTATTTTGCCCACTAAGATTAATTGTTATAATAACATTAGTCAATGTTTCACACTCAGTTTCATTATCAATCCATGCCCCCTACATAACATGCATAACATCATTAGGCTTGGGCATCCAAGGCTACAGCCCTGAATGTTTTATGAACAAGCTTTGGGTAATGACCAAAAAGGGAGTCTGTGAATACAAGTGGAGGAAATCAGTTTCCTCCGCTGGGTGACTGGGCAAACCCTTGGGGATAGGGTGAATAGGACAGACATCCAGCAAGAGATGGGAGTAGAGCCGCTGCTCCTTAGAATTAAAATAAGCCAGCTGAGGTGGTTCGTGCATCTAGGTACCTTCTGGGTACCTCACTGCTCTGGGGTGTTCCTGGCATGACCATCTGTGAGGAGGTCTCGTGAAAGAAATGCCAGGGCTGCCCTCCTTAGCTGGTTACCACTTATTCAATGGATGAATGAAACTTAACCTTTTCCTAATTATCATCTTTTTCTGCAAAGGAGGTGGGGGAAAAAAATGAGGGCGTGTGCAAATGTGTGAGAGTGTGTAAAAAAGTGTTGCTTTGTGTTTTATTATGTTGATATTGTCTGTTTTATTATTATTAATAATAATAATAATAATGTATTATTATTATAAAATTTTATCTAATTAATACAATAATTTAAAAAATAATTACAGATGAATTTATTATCAAAATAGTTATCAGTTTCATGATGACCCAGATTTTACCATTTTTTACATGTTCTATTTGGTATGGGTTTAAGTTTAATCTGGCAGGAATGTTTTCATTGTTACGTTATTTGGCCAACAAAAAAATTTTCACAGCATAATTGTTATTAACCTAATTATTATTTATATTATTATTTATATTAGCTGCAGAAATAATTTAAAAAAAATTCAATAAGGTGAAGATGATTACATTCACTCATTTAAACAAACACACTCAAACCCAGGGGCAGTCACCTGAACTTTTGTGGCAAAATATTTGTATGGTAGGGTTACGCCCAAATTAGGGTGTATGCATTCTTAGTTAAAATGACAACAAGTCGACAAAGAAATGTTCTGTCAAAACACTACAAGAGTGAGGTGTCCCAATTAAAGACCAACATATGTGCTACCATTGGCAACTGTATCAATATTTTGTATACAGATTTAGGGAAGGAAGAAATGCAAATGTCCATCTCCAAATTTCAAGCAGCATTAACATGATGTTGGCGAATGTTGACGTCTTCAAGAAAAGGTCAGGGTTACACCGTTATATATATTATG
>JBBPDA010000132.1:360994-373089 GCA_037974385.1 Arnoldichthys spilopterus | reverse complement strand
TGTATTAGCTCAAAAGGTGCTTCTACTAAATACTGAGCAAAGGGTCTGAATACTTAGGACCATGTAATATTTCAGTTTTTCTTTTTTAATAAATCTGCAACAATTAATTTTTTTTTCTCTGTCAATATGGGGTGCTGTGTGTACATTAATGAGGGGAAAAATTAATTTAAATGATTTCAGCAAATGGCTGCAATATGACAAAGAGTGAAAAATTGAAGGGGGTCTGAATACTTTTCAGTACCCACTGTAACTAGTTAGAAAGACAAAGGGATTAAACAGGAAAAATATACAAAGAGAAACAAAAAATATATAATAAATAGGATAAATTTAACAATATATGTCAACCTGAGGAGGCTGGGATCCCTTTTCTGAGCCTTGGTTTCTCCAGAGGTATCTTCCTACAGCTTAGGGAGTTTTTCCTTGACTCTGTCACCTTTGGCTTGCTCATTGGAGGCTTGGACCCGGTTTCTATAAAACTGCTTTGTGACAACATCAGTTGTAAAAAGCTCTACAGAAAAAAACTTGACTTGATTTGAATAGCTGGACACACAACTGCCCACTCTCACCACCTTGGGTCTGCCTGTGAGAAATTCCAGGGCCCACCTGCACAGTTGGTCGTTCAGTTCCTTCAGTTTATTGAACTACAGTATTGAACACTGAGCTGAAGCCAAAGAACAGAAGTCTTACATAATTCTCTTTCTTACGTTCCACATGCGTGAGAGTGGTGTGTAGGACATGAGCGATGACATCCTCTGTGGATCTGTTTGGACGGTAGGCAAAATGTAGTGGGTCAATGGAGCTGGAGATGGAAGAGCAGATGGGGTTTTTAACAAGTCTTTCAAACGTCTTTCATGACTGGAGATATTAAAGCCGTGGTAGGGGTGGTAGTCAGTCAAGCTGGAGGACTTGTTATGCTTTGGTACAGCAACAATGGTGGACCTCTTGAAGCAGGCCAGCATAATGCACTGACACAGAAATTAATTGAAGATGGAGGTGAAGATATCAGCCAGATTTCAGGACGTACCCAGAAATGCCTTCTGGTCTTGCAGCTATATAGTCTAATGTTCACTTTCTTCAAAGCCCTGTGCACATCACACTCTGACACTGTCATGGCAGCACCATTGTCCACTCACACCTCAATCTGACCGTATAAGGAATTCAGTGGCACTCAAAGCAGTGGTTTGTTTATTTTTAAGGTCTGTGATGGTGTGCAGAACTGCCACAAACACAGAGAGTCATTCAGATGGAAGTGAGACTCCACTCATTCCTGGAATTGTTGTTTTGGTTCCTTCACCTTGCGACGAACATTGTAGAACTCCTTTTTGTACCGGGTCATGTCTCCAGTTTACCGTTGAATGCAGCGGTGTGGGCATTCACTGCGGCCCGGATGTATCTGTCGACCCACAATTTCTGGTTAATAATATTCTTAAAGATCCAGGAAATCCAGAGGAATCTTAGATTGTATAGCAATTTGTGTGACTCTTGAGCGCTCAGAACACACTACATAAGAAACTATTATGCTATTTTGATAATTATAGCCACACAGACTTAGGAGTACTTCAGAAATGAAACTTGTCAATTAACACAGTCTACTGCTGCATCAAGAAGTGCAACTTGAATCTCTGTTCGTGCAAAGTAGAATGTTAATTCTATGCAGAAATGGCATTTGGGTTTTATATGCCCAAGCTCATCTCAGATGGAATGAATCCATGTTTCAGCTTGTTTTTGGGAAAAACTGAAGTGGAATTCTCCATGCCAAAAATGAAATGGACCTCCAAGACTGTTACAGGAAAAGGGTGCAAAAACTTCTGACATGGTCCAGGGGTTCATCTGTACCTATGGCATAGATGATTTGTGTGTGAAGTTACCATTGGTGCAAAAAATATATGAGATGATATATGAGACATATGCTGCCATCATGGTGATATCTTTTCCCAGGAAGTCCACAGTTTTCAGGAAGACAATACCAGGGTTCATTCTGAATGTGGTAAACAGTGAGAAAACGGGCAACATTTCCAACTGCAAACCTGCAACAATTAGTGTCCTAAGTTCCCCAAAAATTAAATTAAATTTTTAAAAATTACACAGTGGTTAACTTTTCTCTTTCACAAATTTTTCAGTGTGTTGAAGGCATCAAATTCTAAATTTGTTTCTATATACAAAATGCACTATCAAATCACAGATATTTGTTTTATTGAATTTAACAAATTGTTTAGTTTTTTTTAACTGAGTTTGTATATTTAAGAGGCTGTAATGCATTGCAAGAGTGGGTTTTAATTGCTAATATTTAATTTTATTGCTAATATCCACTTCAATATCCAATCATAGGAATCCTCTAGTTCAACAAAACTGATATTTGCTAGCAATTCATATCTGCATGTATGTGGCTGGCTCCTGGGTGATGACCACAAACCGGAGCTATAATGATATACATAGAAGCAAAAAAAAAAAAAAACCATAATCATATGAAGTTATGCTCCATCTTTTGAAACCTGCAGATGATGCATTCCCTGACTTATGAGACGACTTTGAATACAGTAAAAAGTAAGTGGGTATACACAAACTTATCAGATCACAATGATAATAAGGCATATATAGACTATATAATATAAGACAATGTCAATTTAGAATTTGATATTTTTTGTAGATGGGTAACTGGTGAATGAAAATAAAGTCAGGTAAAACCAAGGACAAAGCCTGTAGGTCTAAACTTAAATTGTCCTTGTGCTATACAAGGTATATTTTGAACTGCAATTCTAAGAAAATTAAAAAAACTTTAGTATTAAAACAGTATAATTATCTATAGAGATTCTAAAAAAAGGCTTTGCAGCCACTGTACGGCAACAGTGCATACATGGTACATATTTTTTAAATGGTGAACTGTTAAAACATATATAATGCTACAAAAGAAGACATATAAATGTTTGACTGCTTGAAAAGGAGAAAAAAAGTCAAAACAATTCAGAATGTTTCCGAACATAACATGCTATAGGAAGCACTCTAACTCTCACAAGCACACAACCTCAGAAATACCCATGCCACTCACACACTCCAAAATCCTTTTAACAATTAAATGATAAACAGAAATGCTTCACTGTCATGCATGCCCAGCCACAAAATGCAAAAGTCTTGGAAAAAACCTTTACTGTTTGCATTTAACAATGGCAGCAGAAAAACTCTATGATGTATCAAGGATTAATGCAATGTTTTAACAAGAAATGTGCTGATGATCAGTGAGCCTTTGTCATTACTTCCCAAAATGTGAGAAGTGGCTAGCATTAAGCATCCAACGCAGTCATGCTATTCAAAATCCCAGTACATATCATCCAGGTTTGAAAAGGTGGTAGATGAATTAAGAAATGGTGAGGAAGAAATCACATAACAATAATATATAACTAGAAATATATATACTAATATACTAATATATACTAATACTTATATAAACAATCCCCTCTTTGGGGTCTCATTAGTATGTCAGATTGCAAAATGATTTTTGCTAGTTCTATAACTACCTTTTTTCTTTAAAGAGGGTCAGATTTCAAAAGATCAGGAGCTTTGTGGTTTAGCTGGCTCAAGAGTGAAACTACCACTCAATTCACAACCCCAAGAGGAACACTGAGCTATCCTGCCACACATCTCTAAATCAATCAGTGCCCCATACTGGTAAAAAAGCAATTTAGATTATATAAAACTTGAAAAACTAAAACTAAAGCTAGTTTTTTTTAGAGATCAGCTGATTACACAAAATTAGGAATTAGGCTTGTTAGTGAAAATCTGCTTTCACACTGGCTCTTTATGAATAAGACTGGATACCCCTGCTCTAGGAGAATGGAGTATTGTACATCCTGGAAACTAAAAGAAAGTTTTATGACTGCTTTGTAGTAAAATAAATCGATAGCATAACATTTAGATGCACAAGCGCAGCTTTGCTTTTGGGGTAGTGAAGTTTGCAGCAAATTTAAGATTGAACCAGGCTATATCTGCCCAGAAAAAAAGACAAAACATAAAAATCCCAAAAATTAAAATACATAAAGTAGACTTTAAGAAAAAGTTTTTTTTTCCACCACACCATAGCCCGCCTAATTTTGAATGTTTGTAGCACATAATGGGTCATCCAGGAAAGCTACTCTCAAGTCAAGTTGTGGTCATTCACTGGTACCTCCTTGAAGAGCACCTATTGGGCATTGTCAAGAATACTGCTTCATTATTATTTCAGTATTTCTCGGTATATATTTTTGCAACATAAATCATGGATACTGGATAAACTGTAGAATTTATAGTGTAAGTCTCTTTATTTCTAAATCTGGCATACTGAGAACATGCTTAAAGCTCTCAAACAGATGAAGCAGCACTTAAATGACAAGTGACCAAACATACCCTTTACATGCATGTTAGTGAGGATTGGTGTATTGCTCATATGCAATCATTCAAACTCTGAGTAAACTGAATGTAAGTCTCAGTTCATAAACAATGCATGGCCTCTTAAAAAAAAATCATCACTTTGTTTTTCAGTCATCGTATTTTTGTCTTTCATGAAACATTGCAGGTTTCACTTTTTCATGTGTGGCATATCAAACTGGTGGAATGCAAAGCCCCTCCCCCATTAGCTCCTCAAGCACCCTCAGCACCCCTGAGCTTGCAGAACTAAAGAAGAAGCCATAGCACTCATTCCCATAGCCATCCCCCTCCCTCACACCTGAAAGCCCCCTGCCTTGGTCTGTGCTTACATCAAGCGTCCAGAGAGAGCCGCTGCAAGCTGTTTCACACCTACCATGTGAGAGGTCCGCCACAGTCAAGATACACGGAGCGAATATAAGACACAAAGCAGGAAGAATAAAGAGACAAGAGATGGAGAGAGAGGGACAGACTGAACTCATAGAAGAAATCAGAGCAGTGGTAATCAAGTGACAATTAATAAACACAAAAAACTGAACACTGTATTGTTCTGTTATTATGTAATGTTATTCATATAGTACTAAAGAAAATATTTGTCTTGACTAGTGGAATTCAAATTGGGAAAAATTAAACATTACTGCCCTTTGCAGTCATCAGGTGCATATTTCAAGGCATAAAAATGTGGTACTGATGGTATGTACAAGTTATTTTCTATGGATAATTTATATTGCATTTCTAATTATTATTCCCTCACAAATAAGAACTAATTTGAAAAGTTACATACATGCAAAAAAGGAACAAACAGCAAATACAGTTTTCTTTGTAAATCAATCTCCCAGGAACCCAGCAAATGAAATAGCAAAGTGGGAAATCCTTAATGTCAGTTTCCTGCTTTTCAGCCTGCCAGTGACATGCACTAGTAAATAATTCATATTCCATGAATATTTAAGCCTAAAAAATCTTTTCAGATTACTAAACCATCCATTAACTTGACCCAGAAGCTAAATTAAGAATACAAGCAGTTGGAAAATGACTTTTTGAATCAAAAAGACTTTTTGCTTTGGTAAAAATTAACTAAGTTTAACTTAAATGTTAAACTTATGGACACAGTACTGAACAGCAATAGATAGTAGAAATAAACACACACACACACACACACACACACACAAACACACACACAGAGTCACCTATTATTTTTCCATCTATAAAAATCTTTGGCTTTTTCCATAATATTCTTAGTTAAATTGAGGAAAAACGGAAGTTTACATAACAATTGCAGATTTTACATGACAGTAGTCCCTCTCATCTTTGACCGTACCTCTCCTCCTTTCATGTTTTTCATGCCCATATCTCCCTTCCCTTTCTTTCCTTTCTTTCCCTTCTTCTTCTTAAGGCAGGTCTTCTTTACAATGCAGAAACAGCAAGTGAGGATAAGCACTACTGCAACAATGGAGATAGCAATGATTGCCCAGGGTGGCACTAAAGGGAGAGAGAGAGAGAGAGAGAGAGAGAGAGAGAGAAAGGGAGCAAAAGAGAGAAGGAGAGAGAGAGAGAGAGACAGAGGGAGAGAGACAGAGAGAGAGAAAAAAAATTTGCAAAACACATACTACCATGTCATTGCTGCTGTCTAGGATTGCAAAAATCCTGTTACACCACTTTGATTCCACATATGATAAACAGCATATGTGGTCATTTCAGTACTGTAAGTCAAAAACAAATTGAGCGCTATTAGCTCCTCTCCTGGAGAATCTTTAAAGTGCAGAGGAATTTGTAATGAACTGCAGTTCATATATCCATTGTTCAAAATACAAATTTACTAAGCCAGATTTATCTAGAACATTAATTTGAATCAATGGTTTAAAAAAGATTAATTTATTAAACTTGAGTATTTCTGCAAGCCCTATACCCCATTCAACTCTTTGAACTTTTGCTGGGATACTGAAGATAAACTCTGGTGGACCCCATGATGGAGAGCTGTTGCAGATTTGCGGAATTTAGTGACACACTTCACTGATTTCAGTAGTAGTTTATTCTGAAGGAAAACTCTAAACCCAAGAACTATATTTACTATTTATATGAAGAAATGTTCTTTGAAGTGCTCTAACATAGTAATTGTCTATAAATATCAGAATTAATATATATCTTATATGAATCCACAATGGGAAACACTGGAAAATTAACATGTAAGTTTGCAAGTATTGAGCTAGGACTAGTGTGTGGTGTGTAAAAGTCTCCAAGAATTATTGATTATCCACATTACATACCTACAATGGCCTCTACAATTATTGGCACCCCTTGGAAAGATAAGTAAAAAGCATTAGAAAAATTCTACCTTTTGGTGAAGTAGCTTATACTTGTATCTTATACTTGCAAAACCTTTAATTGATTTCTTAAAATCTTTACCAAAATGCAACAGTTTTAGTTTCCTGGCAGAGGCAGCCAGATTTTTTAAATTTCATGGAACCCGTAGTGCCAGACTTAACAAGGTTTCCAGGGCCTTTAAAGGAAAAACAACCTCACAACATTAAGATCCAGGACCATGTTTTACAGTTGGGACTAGGGTTGCAAGGGCTGGAAAACTCGTGGAAAATTTCCAGTAAATTTCCAGAAAATTTCGATTGGAACTTTAGGTTGGGAATTTTGAAAACATTACAAATTGGAGTTTATTAAGAGTGGGCAGCACAGCCGGTGGTTATTATGTGAGGATAGGTTTCCTCCTCTTGTGTCCAGGCCATCTTCATGTGTGCATCATTGTCAGTAACAAGTGCAAAAACTCATGACAGCTTTCAGCTCATCAGCAGTGTAGGAGTATATGTTTGTTGTCCTTTGTATCTGTACTCTTGTAGAATACAGGTTGAGGGGTGGTGACAATGTAGTTTATGATTCCTTGTCCCTGAACATTCAAACACCCATCAGAGATTACTAAAATGCAGTCTGTTTTGTCAGTGGTTCGCTTGACCTTTGTTTGCACTCTGTTGAACTCTTCATCCAGCAAATGACTAGATGCATGCCTGGTTGGGGGAATGTATGCTGGCCAGAAAACTCTTCCAGTACACATTGGATGGCAACATCAGGGGTGAGCCAGCTGCTAGCGTACATTTAGCATATCTGGTTTACCAGCTAGCTAGCTACTGTATGAATACATTTTGATTTATTAGTTCCTTCCTAAACTTTAACACCATAGATCAAATATTATCTACCTCATAATGTCATCAGAACTAACTTGACTTTATGTAGTCCTTCGGCTCAAATGTGTGGATTCAATAGTCTCTCTCTGTGCTGTGGGCTCAAAAAAGTAGCTCTAGTAGTTCAGAATTCTAGAAATCATTGTGCATGTGATGGAGGAATTCACAATGCATGTAGGGGGAGTGGCCTCAATAGCCCTGCAGTAGCTAATATGTTATGTGCCTGAGAAATAGCATAGATACCCAACTGTATTTGCTTTAAATCTGATTATGCTACTGTAACGGTCCTTGTCACATGTTCCTGTCAATGTTATTAAGTTCCATGTGTTCATGTCTCGTGTTGTGTATAGCCACGCCCTTGTCCCACCTCGTCAGCTGTTCCTCTTCTCATGTCATCCCGTCAGCTGTGCCTCGTTTGTGATCCATATATATATACCTTGTGTGTTTCCCTCTGTATTCGTCGGTTATTTGTCGTTGCCCCCCAGGTGCTCGAAATATCCAGTGTACTGCTGGAGGAACCACAGCACCTGGAGATCTTCGAGAGGGCTCACCACCCCAAGCCTCTGAAGACGACCGGAGTCTGCACAGAGGAGGTAGCCATGCAGATGGCGACGAGGCAGTTGCAAGCCACGCAGATGTCAGCAAAGCTGCTGCAGCCAGAGCGGAGAGGATCAGTCCCCGAGTTGCTGATGATGCTGCTAGCCGCGTCAGAGAGCCCTTCTCTTTACGTTGCTGATGCCGCCATGGCTCGTCTCCACGTCGCCGAAGCTGCCAAGCCTCGTTTCCATGTTTGCACGGCCCGGGACAGTGTTTCCCCAGCTCGGGACTTTGTTTATTCATCCTCAGCCCGGGACTTTGTTTCCTCAGCCCCAGTCAATGTTCCCCTTGTTGATCCCTGTCCTTGTACCCATGTTCATCCTTTTGTCCGAAGTTCTGTTTAGTCTCAATCTTGTCCTTAGTGTTCAGTGTTGCCGTCCCCCTAGGACAGCACTTGGTTATGGGCGGTCATTTGTCACACCGGGACATTGCTCCTAGGGTGAAGGCTCTGTAAAGGTCCTTGTCACATGTTCCTGTCAATGTTGTTAAGTTCCATGTGTTCCTGTCATGTGTTGTGTATAGCCACACTGTTGTCCTGCTGTAAGGTGAGCTGAGGCTCCCCCTAGAGGTCGCGAACGGTCAGCATCTCCAGAGTATTAGGTAGCCATGCCCCTCCCAGGTGGGGCTCATTGGGGACATCAGGACAGGGTTTCAAAAAGAAGACAGACCCTCACATAGTCGCGAAGTCTCATCAGTTTACCTGCGATTCCGAGTGTTCTATCTGTGTTTTTTAGATTATCTGGATTTTTACACACTTTTCTGTACTTGGATTCAGATTTTTGCCTGAACCTGTGATACATCTGTCTGCCGTGTTTTTGAACCTTGACCCTGTTTTTCGACTACGTTTTGCCTTGCCTTCTACATTCCTGTTTGCCATGATCTTGACCCCTTTTGCTTGGACTGCGTTTACGATTCTGCCGTGCCTGTGATGCCGTTGTTTGCCGTGATATTTGATCCTTTTTTTTAAAAAAAGACATGGAATTTCTTATTAAAAACCATCAATCTTACCTGCGCTTGTATCATAACTGTCTTCAGTACCTCACACCTGCCTCATCAGCTGTGCCTCATTGGTGATCCATATATATATATATATATATATATATATATATATATATATATACACCTCATGTGTTTCCCTCTGTATTCATCGGTTATTTGTCATTGTCACCTTGTCATGTTCACCTTGTAAGTACCATCCATAGCCTTGTCACATTTTTCCCTTAGCCTTCTTTGTTTTCCCTGTTGTGTTTCCTGTTCCAAGTTTCTAGTTCTCGTTTGTTTTCTTAGTTGTTTGTTCATTTGATTCTGGAAATAAACCCCCTTTAATTAATTCGAGTGATGCACATGATTCCAAACACGTAGTATTCGTGACAGCTACAATATATTTTCTACCAACTATATTTTATGTTCCCAACCTTCAACTTTGAAAACTTCCGGATTATTCCTGTTAATTCCCATAAATTACCGTTAATTCCCATGGAAAGGTTCCAATTTAGTGTCACTTGAGTGTTTATGGCCAAATGCCATTATATGCAAATCTGGCTTTTGTGTCACTTCACATTTTTACACTGGTTAATCAAGTCATACATTAAAAACTTGAAAGTTTCTAAACACTCCAGTCAGCTTAAACATGTAAAATTTAAATGGATAACATTTGGTTAATTTGTTCACAATATTTTCAGGGGTGTTGATAACTATAATACATTTTGTTAAAAAAAAAATATATATATATATATATATATTATAAATAATTAAATGTCAGATTAAGCTACTTCACCAAAAGTAAGCTTTTCCTAACCCTTTTTATTAACCGTTACAGGGGATGCCAATAATTCTGTAGGGCACTGTATATATTCTATCCTTGTTGTTCATACACAAAATGAATATAAGTGATAAATTATGTTTATTAGGAAGACCATGTCTGCACCCCTCTCCCTTCAACATTAAATTACCAGCTGTTGTTGTGTTGTTTACTTGCTCTCACAAACTCTGCTTCTCTCTGTGTTTTCTGCTCACTCTTATAACTATAGCAAAATATGACTCATCCATTCTGCTATCATTAAACTACTTATGTTTTTCAATAATCCTTGTCAAAATCTTATCTATTTGTAGTCTTTTAGGTTAAGCTATTTTTGGTTTAAATATCATACAATATACTTTTACAACAGTCCAGCATTTTAAAACTCACATGGGAGCTTGTCAATCTCATTGAGGAACTTGTTTTTGATGTCACCAAACATATCATTTTTGCTGACATGCTCTGCTGACTCTGTGATGTTTTCCGCTGTTGTGGACAGGAGGGGAGCCATGGTCATGGCACTGGCACCAGTGGGCTGTGGGCCCACCATGGCCTCAGGCTTCTTCTTAAACAAATTCCACTTCATGGTTGATGACTAGGGCACACACAAAACCTGTATAGGATTAGAGAGAGAAAAACAATGCATTGCTAAGTGCTGATTTGTGTTGCATTAGGCATTAGTGTTTAAGGATAAAGTATGTGCTAAGGAATGTACTCCTCTAGAGATTTTGGAGACCTACCCTGCTGCAGAAGTTGGTTCAAACCATAATCTAGATTGCTGGAGATAAATTTTATTCCACATAAACAGATTTGAAAATAAACAGTAGATCTCTAAAAGCAGGGTTACAGCAGTTACTTTTTGAGAAGTAGTTACTACATTTAAAACATACTGAAAAATTAATTGTTTAATACTAGAGGGTAGCAAGTGCTGTTAACATCAGTTGTTATTCTCATGAGTATTACTATCACATCCTAGATATGTTCACTTTAAGCAAATAAAACTGATTCCTTTTCTCTAATGTAAGGCAACACTAATTTTTCAAAGGGCAAATCTGCTGTTCAGAATTACAGCTAAATGAAGATGAATCAGACAGTTTTACTCTACCTCTATTGCATCAAATGAAAAAATGCTGAGAATCTGGTTTTAAAGCAAAGACAGCTCTGAATGACAGAACCTTGGGTGAGGCCATGTGTTCTAAAATTCAAAGTAGTATATTAAGCACACACAAAAAAGCATATATCTCTTTTCTTAAGCATCTGCTCTTTGCACATAGTAGTGGT
Source organism: Arnoldichthys spilopterus (assembly GCA_037974385.1). Lineage (NCBI taxonomy): Eukaryota > Metazoa > Chordata > Actinopteri > Characiformes > Lepidarchidae > Arnoldichthys > Arnoldichthys spilopterus. Next base: position 361,833 of record JBBPDA010000132.1, on the reverse strand, counting down.
AAGCCCTGGTTGCCCATTCCAGAATATGAATAATTTAATAAAGCTGACAGTCTCTCTGGAAAAGCCATTTTATTATTCAAAGGCCAGTTTGGAAAAAAGTATGGCAATGGAAGAAAAGTATGCTTGCATGATGCAATCTGACAGTGCATAAGACAAAGTGGTTCACAACAAATTGCAGGACACACTAAGAAAATAGCCAAGCTGCTTTTGTGGTCAGTGGTGGAAATGCTAGCAACCTGTTTAATCACCTCAAAACTAAAACATGTGCCCAAACACCAAGAGAGCTTGGAATTACAGTAATCAGCTGCGAAGTAATCAACCAGTGGGGGCTGTGAAACACAGAAGGGTCACACATATGTTCAGACCTCACTGCAATTAGTATTTTAAAAAGTCTCTGCATAAAAGGAAATTAAATTATCAAATGCATTTACAGCAAAAACCTTTCCTCTACACAACAGCAGCTTTTACACAGGCTAAAGTTACTTTGTCTTTGAATAATATTTTTGCATTGCCGTCTTTGGCTTTGAAAGATAATGTTTAAGAACTAAGTTCTCTGTGGAAAACTGCACTTTAAATTCTTATTTTGTATTCCTTCTCATTAATGCTCAGTGTTTGTAAATGATTTTCAAAAGGTGTGTTCTACAACCCCAAATCAGAATAACTTGGGTCGGTATGAAAAACGCAAAAAAAAAAAGAAAGTAATGATTTCTAAATTTGCTTTGGCTTGTATTTCATTGCAGACAATATGAAAACAAAATATGCCATGTTTTGTTTGGTCAACTTCATTTCATTTGTAAATATACATCCTTTCCTGTCATTCAGACCTGCAACACATTCCA
>JBBPDA010000132.1:338346-351434 GCA_037974385.1 Arnoldichthys spilopterus | reverse complement strand
GGTTAAATGCAGAGGTCACATTTCGTTGTGGTGCTTGAGTGTGTTCACAATGACAAAGAGTCACTTTCACTAAATGTAAATATCTATATGTAACAATACGCCCTATATATAATATATATATGAGTCTATATGCAATAACAACATTCCCTATATGTATTATATTTATGTATGTTTCCGTATAAGGCAGGTGGTGTTAATGTGTAGCAGCCTCGACTACAGTGTGTATGTGAGTAATGAACTGATGGTAATTATTGCATTATTTTTATGAATTTATGCATAAAACGTAAGGATTTGGAAAAATGACAATAACTGTGCTTTAGAGGGTTAATGCACTGTTGTTTTGACCGAGGTATAAACCCTACACACTCACACACACACACACACTCACACACACACACACACACTCACACACACACACACACACACACACTCACACACACACACACACACTCATTCATTCACTCATTCACTCACTGACTCACTCACTCACTTATTCACTCACTCATTTACTTATTCACTTATTCATTCACTCACTCATTCACTCACTCATTCACTCACTCACTCACTTATTCACTTATTCACTCACTCATTTACTTATTCACTTATTCATTCACTCACTCATTCACTCACTCATTCATTCACTCACTCACTCACTTATTCCCTTATTCATTCACTCACTCATTCACTCACTCATTCATTCACTCACTCACTCACTTATTCACTTATTCATTCACTCATTCACTCACTCATTCACTCACTCACTCATTCACTTATTCACTCACTTATTTACTTATTCACTTATTCACTCACTCACTCACTTATTCACTCACTCATTCACTCACTCACTCACTCACTCATTCACTCACTTATTCACTCACTTATTTACTTATTCACTTATTCATTCACTCATTCACTCACTTATTCACTCACTCATTCACTCACTTATTCACTCACTCATTCACTCACTCACTCATTCACTCACTCACTTATTCACTCACTTATTTACTTATTCACTTATTCACTCACTCATTCACTCACTCACTCATTCACTCACTTATTCACTTATTCATTCGTCCAATTTAGTAAATCTGTCTGTCTGTCTTTCCATCTATCTGTGTGTAATCAGTCTGATCAGTTCCACCCCTCTCTCCCTCCCTCTCTCTTTTTTTCTCTCTCTCTCCCTCCCTCTCTCTCCTTTTCTCTCTCTCTCTCTCTCTCTCAGTATTTGGATGTTGGTTTCTCGCTCTGGCTGCTTTACGCTCTCTCTCTCTGTGCACACACACACACACACACACACACACACACTTCATACCACTTGTTCTGAGTGCTGGATGCTGGTTGGTTCTGTGTTCTCCGCTCTGCTGCAGGTACGTTCACTCTTTACCCCTCGTTACTCGGCTGAATGTGGACGGTGTGAGGTATAAATACACTGTTACTGCTACAGAGTAACGCTCCACACTTGCTGTGTGTTGTACGTTGGTGTGTGTTTAAGTATGTTTTAGCTTCTCTGGGCTTTAATCTCCGTCATCATCATTAACATTGTGCTTCCACTGAGACGTGAACATTTTTATCCCTCTGATTTTACTGTGTAAGTGGAGTGATGAGCAGCGCCCCCTGCTGGCGCACACTGCTCCCTGCACTCTTATGTGTCTCTCTCCACGGCTCGAGTCCATGAACTGAACCATAAACACCAAATTACTTTGAGCATCAGCTCTAGTTTCAGCAGCTTCCAGCCCTGTTTTCCAGCCTCTCGTCTACAATAGATCTCAGCTTCTGTAAATTTAATGACATAAGCAAATAGCCACAAATGCAGCCTGTGGGCACTGCTGACAGCCTTAGCACACATTCAGGATCCAGACCCAGGGTCTACACTGGCTCAGGATAAGCAGGATGTTGCAATTTACAGTAGAAACTGAGTAATTCATAGTAGAAACTGAGTAATTTATAGTAGAAACAGTAAATTACAGTAGAAACAGTAATTTACAGTAGAAACTGAATAATTTACAGTAGAAACTGAGTAATTTTCTTCTTTAAGCTGCATGGTGTAAGAAAATAGCCAGAAATGCAGCCTGTGAGCGCTGCTAATAGCTTTAGAACCGATCAAAGATCCAGACAAAGGATCTACACTGACTCAGGATCAGGATAAATTATTAACAGGATGTTGTTGTTGTTGTGTGTTTATGATGATTACATTCACAGCAGCACTTTTAACTAGTAAAACTCAACACTGAGGCTTTTTCTGACACATGCAGATAATTGGCTGTCCTGGGTGGGCCTCAGTCGACTCTAATACGAGTCCGTTTGCTCGGTTGACTGAGTTAAGCTTATAATGGTCGTCTACATTCTTGCTCCTACAGGCTGATGTGGCATGATGCATCATCTTCTGCACTGGACAGCAGTCTTGGCCCTGGTGACCTCACAGGCCGTGCACGGCGCAGCCCATGAGGGAGACCTCGGCTGGGTCGGGATGGAGGTGCCGCTGGTTGTGGACAGAGAGACGGTGCAGCTGCAAAAGCCCAAATTCAGCAACCCCACAGAGTCGGGCACGGTGTGTGGGATAGAATGCCAGAGGAACCTCCCTGAACCAGGACCTGCTGAGCTGGAGCAGCTCCTGGCCTACGAGACCTTCTTTGAGAACGGGACACGTACGCTCACTGAAGTGGCGCTGGAGGGCCTCCAGAACCCGAGGAACGTTTCACTGGCTCCTTCTGGTTCCAGCGTAGGCCTCACGAGAAGGAGAAGGCAGGTTTTCGGCATGGACGGCCGCTTCGTGATCGCGGACAAGCGCTTCGTGACCAGCTTCCCGTTTTCTTCTACGGTGAAGCTTTCCACGGGCTGCTCCGGGATTCTGGTGTCTCCCAAACACGTGCTGACGGCCGCCCACTGCGTCCATGACGGCCAGAACTACCTGATGGGAAGCAAGAAGCTGAGAGTGGGTGTGATGAAGCTGCGCTCAAAGCGAGGCCGAGGCCGAGGTGGCAAGAGGAAAAGGGAGAGGGAAACAAGACCCGACGCTCAAGATGTGGCTGAAACTGAAGGAGAGAGAAGAGAGAAGAAGGAGAGGAAGGGGAAGAACCGGGTGAGGCGAAGCGCTGAAGACGGCCGGGCCGTGTTTGGTGGCGAACGCAAGGAGTCCAAGCAGCCAGGGCTCCGCTGGACACGGGTCAAGCAGACATACCTTCCTAAAGGCTGGATGAGAGCAGTGGGCAACAGGCGGGTTTTGGACTACGACTACGCCCTGCTGGAGTTGAAGCGAGGCGTCCGAATGAAGCACATGGACCTGGGAGTGGTGCCGCTCATCAAGCGCATCCCAGCGGCGAGGGTCCACTTCTCCGGCTTCGACGACGACTACCCGGGAAAGGTGGTGTACCGTTTCTGCTCCGTCTCGGAGGAGTCCAAGGACCTCATGTACCAATACTGCGATGCCCAGAGTGGATCTAGCGGAGCGGGAGTCTACGTGAGGCTTGGCGAGGCAGCCGGGGGTAAAGAGGGCAAGAGGAAGTGGAGGAGGAAGGTTATCGGCATCTTCTCGGGGCACAAGTGGGTGGACGTGAACGGGACGCACGCGGACTACAACGTGGCCGTCAGAATCACACCAGCCAAGTTCGCCCAGATATGCCACTGGATCCACGGAGACTCCAGCCAGTGCAAACTAGTCTGAGCTGGTCTCCAGAGTGGGAACAGAGCCCCCCAAACAGTACCCTGGGAGCGGGTGAGGAACCAGGCTGGTTGACATTTAGCAGACCTGCCTTCCATCCAGACAACCAGGCCAACGGACTGATTCACTTATAATTTGATGTGTGTACAACCAGATCTTTCCAAAGGAACTTCGGCGGCCCCTCAGAAACCTCACACATTCTCCCAGACGAGCAGTTTCAGGTGAAACGGGTGCAACTGCGCCCCTGAAACAAACCTTAGTTCTGAATTCTTCAGTTTTAACCACAAGCACTGAAGGTGTATTGTCCCGCAAACAAATTTCATTTTGCCCTTCGCTTTAAATGACCACTGAGGGAAAGTAAAAAGCAGAGGGGAATTCCCCAATTTCAGGGTCAGTATGGGTCATTAACTCCAGAACCACCGTTTGCCATAGAGGACGAGAGGCTCACATAGATGCAAAATAAAAAAAATCCCACCAACCAGACACGTCCCAGTCTACAGACGTGACTTATGGGTCAGGGAAAACAAATATTGAGGGGTGGGGCTACATACAGGACAGAACCACACCATGTTACGCAATATTTGTTCCTGGCTTCCAAGTGAACCGATTACGTCCAAATCTGATGTAAAAATGGCTCCATTCATCACAAACTGATTTCATGACCAAAGACCACAAACGTTTCCTAATTATAGTGACATAACTGGCGCTTTATCTTTTCTGGACAGTTCTAAAAGATTCCCAAAACTTCTGGACAGTTCTCAGTTCCAGAATATTCCGGACATCTACTTACCATTTAAAGTGAATGGAGAATGTTCTTGACAACAGATACATTTCAGAAGGTCACGGTCCTGAGCACAGAAGCATTTTCTACTGGTTGAGGCAGAAGGGAGAACATACTTCATACCAGGAGCAAGAACATAACAGAACTGTTCTAGTGTTAAGGGTCTTTTTGGTGAAATGGTGCTCAAGACTGTATTTCTCACTGCCTGCAGATTTGTCCTGGTCACTAAAAGGTGCTGTTGTGTGTATTTATTGTGCTATAATGAATGTTACCCTGGATTTTAAAGTGTCCCCGCACCCTAATAAAAGTACCCTACTGTTCTTCAGACCCGCTCTTGTCCACTAGAGGGTGCGGTTTCTTGTGTGTTTGTGGGCAAAACCGAGTGAGCAAGAAAAATTCAGTCGTACACAATCAGTCCTGTTTATTTCCTTCCGAGGGAACAAATTACCGTTAGTTACAGTTCACATAGCAACACTAATCCATGTTGCTGTGGTAGCAAAAACAGAAGTAACACAAGCGAAGTGCATGGTCTACACTACAACTGCTAACATGTAGTTGTTGTTCATAAATACAGACGGCTGAGCAGAGTGACGGGCGGACAACAGCCATTCTACTGCTCCAGAGAGCCTGACTGGACAGCATCCTGGTAAGAGGGACCGCCCTCCTTCTGGTCAGGGAAGAGTTTGATGAGGTCGTCGATACGGAGGATAGTGATGGCTGCTTCGGTGGCGAACTTCAGACTTTTCGTTTTGACCATGGTGGGCTCGTAGACGCCGGCCTGCTTGTTGTCCCTGGGCTTTCCATTCACCAGGTCCAAGCCGATCCTAAAAAAAAAAAAAAAAACACCAATCACATTACACCCATTATACAGAGGAAATTCACAGACTGGCTTACAAATCACATAACTGGGATCAACAGGCCAGTTTACTACTGATCCATCGGACGAACGCCGAGTGGGTTGGGAGGTGCAACATCTACGCACTCGTGTCACATTTAAGTTCAAAGTAGGTTCTGCTTCATCTGCAACATTCAAAACTCATTTAAAATGATCAAACAGCAAAAATTAAAACGTAAATTAAAAACTATAGCAATATTACCTAACCTCCTCCAAACCGAGTCTTTCCAAAAACACTGAGTTTCTAAAACACAGTTCTACAGAGAAGCCCAGGAGAACCACATCGGCTTTAGTACGAGAGACTGTTCGACACCAAAACTGCCTCATAGCAACCGACATCTGTGTTAATGATCCACTAATTCTCATCGAGGAGGCTGAATGTTCGAGCCGATCTGCGTTGTTCTGCTCACACAGGCCACAGAGTGGACGGATGCAGATGTTTGAACTGAAGGGGGTGAATCAGGCCGATCCGTGAGCGAACAAGAGAAGACTCTAAAGGCTTCCGTCAATGTCAGGCTGGGAATAAAAGCTTTCCAAAACTGAGCCCCGGGACTCATACAGATGTGGGTGAGGCCACAAGACAAAAATATGATCCATATTTATTCAAAAAATTTAAAACATTCATGTAAACAATGGTATAACATGCATTGGGGCCTTTAACCATGTTGCACGTAAATAAGAAAGGATTTAATAAAATAAAAAGAATTTGACACTGTAGATATGTAAACACCCATTGAGGTACATAAAATATGATGATTGGAATCTCCGAGACTCACCACTTGAGGTTTTTGCGCTCTGGGTTGACCTGGGCCTCATTGTGGAAGGCCCTCAGCTTGGCCACCAGGTCGGTGGAGTCCTGAGCAGCGTTCACAGCCAGCGTCTTGGGGATGACCAACAGCGAGCGAGCGAACTCCGCTATAGCCAGCTGCTCCCGAGAACCCTACACACAAACACCTCATGAGAGCCTGTACATTTATAAACGTTCCCTCCTCCTAAATACACAGCACAGTGTGTATGTGGACATTTCTTAGGTGTGTGTTAAACGGTGTGCATGTTTGTCTTTAGCAGGGTGGGTGCAGCCCTCGGTGTAGCCGCCCCCCGCTACTGCACAGGACCAGGTTTCTGTCTCCCACGCGTATAACTGCACACACCACCACACAGGCACTGCAGCAAATTAAATGGGAGTCAGTACTATCGGCCCAAACCCAAAGCCCAGGTATCAGTACTCAGTATCGGCCCAAACCCAAAGCCCTGGTATCGGTACTGCAGTATCGGCTCAAACCCAAAGCCCAGGTATCGGTACTGCAGTATCGGCCCAAAGCCCTGGTATCGGTACTGCAGTATCGGCCCAAAGCCCGGGTATCGGTACTACAGTATCGGCCTAAACCCAAAGCCCGGGTATCGGTACTGCAGTATCGGCCCAAAGCCCTGGTATCGGTACTGCAGTATCGGCCCAAACCCAAAGCCCAGGTATCGGTACTGCAGTATCGGCCCAAAGCCCAGGTATCGGTACTGCAGTATCAGCCCAAACCCAAAGCCCAGGTATCGGTACTGCAGTATCAGCCCAAACCCAAAGCCCTGGTATCAGTACTACAGTATCGGTCCAAACCCAAAGCCCAGGTATCGGTATTGCAGTATCAGCCCAAACCCAAAGCCCAGGTATCGGTACTTAGCATCGGCCCAAACCATATTTACAACACACTCTTACAACCACACCCAAGCTGTAGCTAGAACTTGCGGTGAGCAGCGTTTGTTCTCACCATGCTGGTGGCGTAGTTCTCTAGATAGATGGACAGAGCCGCCTCAACAGCACCACCTCCTGGAACCACAGATTTAGACTCCAGAACCCTCTTCACAACACACAGAGCATCATGCAGCGAGCGCTCCATCTCGTCACACATGAAATCGTTGGCTCCTCGCAGGATTATAGAGGCAGACGTACGCGCCTTCGTGCTGAAAGAAAGGAAGAACAGGTGCAGGGGGAGTGTTTATTAAAATCAGAGATATAAGATACATCTCGGATCAGAACACGTCCTTTTTGCAGATATTCGGATACCAGTTCGACACGTGGGGAACAAGGTCCTGCTTACTTCTTGATGAGGATGAGCTCGTCATCACACACTCGATCCTGCACAACCTCCTCTGCTTGGCCCAACATGGCAGCCTCAAACGTCTCCTCACCCTCCAGGTTGGACAGAGACGGGCAGATGGTGGCTGCAAGCGCACAAAACACAGGATCCTCGGTTCAGACAGACATGAGAATTTAAAGTTCTGAAATGGTAAAAGGATAAATAGCCCAAATTAAAGGGGCAACCCACCCAAAGCCCAAACAGGGGGAAGCCACATGAACCAGCAGGAACGTTCATGTCTTAAGGAAGGCACCTAACCCTCAGCTGCCCCCCGGGCACCAAGGCTCTGTGGTTGCCCACTGCTCTGGGTGTGAGAGCTACACTACACCCACTGGGATTAACGTTGTGTATAAAATACACCGGGAAGTGAAGCTGTGTACGACCCAAAGACGGTTCAGAAACACAAAGGTGTGTGTGTATCTGAGTAAGATGCTTTGAGTTTTTCCTTTAATTTATCCCACGCGTATAACTACACACACACGCCAGTGTGGCAGCAATTGAAATGGGACAACACCCAGTTTCCCACCTCCAGCTCCCCATCCGCATGGACAACGCAGACAACAGGAAGACTTACCGCCGGTTGCCTTGGCGATGCGCTTGAGGTCCCTCTTCAGCACGCGGCGCACAGCCATAGCTCCCACGTCCACAAAATACTTCAGACACATGTCATCAATCCCGCCTGTCGTCAGGACCACGTTTGCCCCCGACGCCAAAATCTTCTGGATGCGCTCCTTAGTGATGTCCGACTCTCTGAGGCAAAATCACAAAAAAATAATTAATAAATAAATACAAACGAGACACAGAGAGAGAGAGCGAGAGAGAGCGAGAGAGAGAGAGACAGAGAGAGAAGATAAACATTAAATGCGTTTTTGTTGTTTTGTGTGAACAGGCCCAAACTGTCAACACAAACCGGTCACAGACAATAACACTGTTGCACGCTGTTAGACATGCAGTGTTTTAGGAGTTATAGTGTAGACGCATTCAGGAGGAAAAGAGAGTGTGCGGCCCAAAGACACATCAGAAACACAAGAGCGTGTGTATCTGATTAAGAGGCTCTGGGTTAATGGTGATTTATCCCACGCGTATAACTGCACACACTACAGGAAGCGTAGCAGCAATAGAAATGGGATCACAGACACTTCACAGACATTCACCTCTGTCTGATCTGGTCCAGCTTCTCCGGGTCACTGATGACCACCTGCACTCCCAGCTTCATCTTCGTCTTCTGCAGGCTGAAGTCCAGACAGGCAACCTTGGCGTTCTGAACACGCTTCACCATCCCTACGGGGAGGAAAAGGACAACAACCTGCTCAGCGTCTCTGGCAAACGCCTCAGCATCTCCAATACATTTGGGTCAAAGCTATTGGTAAGAAAAGTACAGACAAAGTTCAGGCTCCAGGACAACGGCGACTGTCATTACCTAAGTGCAATGTAGTCCATGTCTGTCATACGTGTCAGAAACCACGTAAGTCAGTCTATTAGTGTTATTTTCTCTCTCACACACAACTTACAGCACTGAAATACGGACAAATGGAAAAAGTTTGGGGACAAATAAAACATCTACAGCCCCAAAATGTTCATTAACGCGTCGTTCTGTTAACAACGTTCAGTATGAACTAATATCCCCATTCAACCGCACCCACACACCTTGTGACCCGACAGTGCAGTTGAGCGCGTAGCCGTTGACGAGGAAACTCTCCTTCTGGCTGCGGCCGTGAGCCTTCAGCACGTTCACGGAGTTGATGGGGTAGCGGGGCACTCCTTTACCATCCACAAACTTCACCGCCACAGCAGCGTCCACCACCATGTTCGCGAAGAAGTCTGCGTCACTGAGGGCTCTCAAGTCAAGGACCAATACCAGACATGCAGCACAATCCTCCGCACCACATTCTTTACTAAGCATTACACAGCAGAAACGAGAGAATAGCAGTAATGTGGGCGGTGGAGCCTTAGTGGTGAGGGCGCTGCCTTTGGGACCTGAGGGTCACAGGTTCGAGTCCCTGGGCCCCACTGAGGTTCCCTTGAGTAAGGTACCGTCCCGCTACACTGCTCCCCGGGCGCTGTTGGTAGCTGCCCGCTGCTCCACGTGTGCACATGTGATGGGTTAAATGAAGAGGTCACGTTTCGTTGTGGTGCTTGAGCGTGTTCACGAATGAAAACGCCAACAGGATTATTAGAGCTTTAATCGAGCTGAAACACAACGATCTGATCAGTAGTAGTAAGTGTGTTGTCGTATCTGGGAGCAGTGACGGCGAACTGTGCCCTTCACCGCAGCCTTTGCCACAGAGCCACAGTGTGAAACAGAGGATACACCCCGATGATTTTGGAGGACATGGAGGTTTTAGCAGCGTTCACCAGACACTCTCTGCCCAGGTCGTCTGTGCCGATGGTCAGATTCTCGTTGATGTAGCGCACGGCTTCCCTGCAAAAGAGGAACGGAGCGTGAGAAAGGAGGAATGAAGACGACAAGGAGGAAAAAGGACAGAAAAGCAGGGTCCGAGATCCTAAACTTAGATCAAAACAAGCGTCAAGGTCGACTAAAGTTACGACTGAGTCCATACAAGGGCTGATGTCCAGCACATTTTGGTGATTTCCCTCCTCAAGGGGAACAACCACAGACCGGAGGTGGTCACCCTCATCACCACTTCTGCTTCTGGAGACTGACTCCCAGTTGGAAACACTCCTTATAACTTCAGTGTGGGGGAGGAGGGGCTACACTGTGTGACACACACATGCTAATGGGTTGGCTTTTCACCGAAATGGGCGAGAGAGAAACACCGTCTTTCCTTTCTCGCTCAGCTGTGGCGAAGAGGGAAGATGGAGTTTGAGCCGTTTTGAGGGCACACGTCAATAAAGCAGGACGTCCCGTCTCTTACTTGCAGGCCAGCCTGTATCCGCTGATGATGGAGGTGGGGTGGATCTTCTGTTTCACCAGCTCGTCTGCGCTCTTCAGCAGCTCCGCAGCAATGATCACCTAGGAACAGAGGAACCGGGTTAAAACGAGGGGGCGAGACGCTGGCGTGAGAGAACCGCGCCGACGCGGCCGTAACTGTACTATCAGTTCATGTAAAGGCCGCAGGAGGGAGGCTGCCGACCCTTTCAGATCCTGATAGAGTTTCTCTGTCCTGTTAGCATAGCCGCACACCCTGATCAGGAGCAAGTGGGCGGTACTAAAACAGGACGTCCCCTCAAAACACCATCACAAACAGGCCTGTGGCTAAAGAAGCACATGGAGAGAAGTAAACCAAGGGGCTGACCTGGAGAAAACCTCATTTATTAGGGGTACGAAAGGCCACAGAGGCGTCTTGATACGATACGCCCCCAGTATTTGGGCCAGAAGACAAACAAGGTTCCTGGGCTGATCAACAACGCAGTATCTCGTAATATGGAGGTGAATTGATCACATTTGCAACTCTGACTGTTTACACGTCTCCTGCGACGGAGTTAGAGAAGATACGACCGAATCAGGAGGCGAATCTGAAGACGCGTCTCACCACAGACGTGGTCCCGTCACCGACTTCTTTGTCCTGCAGGTCCGCCAGCTCACAGAGAACTTTAGCCGCAGGATGCTCCACCTCCAGCAGCTTCAGGATGGTGGCCCCGTCGTTCGTAATGGTCACGTCCTAAAGCAAACATGGGGGACATGGCGATCGTTTTGGGAGCATTTGCAGTGGGAGGTTCTGTCAGGATTGTGTTTGGTTTATCGTTAAGCGAAGAACGTTGGCACACACAACTATGTGCACTACAGCCTGAGTGAACTGATGCAAAAACTGCTTCACTTACACCAATGTCGTCCACCAGCATCTTGTCCAGTCCCACGGGGCCAAGGGAGCTCTTGACTATGTTGGCGATGGAGGCCGCGGCCATGACTGTGGGGAAGCAGAGAAGTGAAGAAACTGAGTCTTTTATTCACACACTGGGTCAATAAGAACCTACGAACGACTAAAAACAGGCCTCACGGCTCTACTGTCTGAACTGACTGTACCGAGCAAAACTCAGCTTAGGATTAGTCTCGAGAGAGAGAAGTGGGGGCGAAGGCCGCTCTGAGGTTTCATCTCTACTGAGCTTAAAATCATGGCTTCTCCTGATACAGATCCTGAGCATGGAGCACACCCCAGAGTTTCTGCAGGTTTCAACGAGTCAAATTTAAGACGTTTTAAGACCAGTATGAATGAAATTTAAGACCAATTTCGTGTCCACACTGGAAAAAAACTAGAAAAGACAGAATGCAAGAGTCTTAGACTCACTAACAAATCACATTTATTCACGCTTCCCGAACGGTGTGTTCACATTGGCGTTAGTGGCCTAATGGTTCGAACCTTACCCTTGTGAACAAAAGGCCACAGGTTCGAGTCTCAACCCAGGTACCACATACGGAACAGTCGGCAGCGATCAACAGCACCTGGGGAGCAATACCTTGGTCAAGGGAACCTCTATGGTTTACAAACCCAACCCTGCCCCACCCCCCAAAAAAATGACCCAATGGCAATTAATAATAAAACCACTTTTTTAAGGCCTGAAAATCTAATTTTAGGACTTTTTAAGACTCTGCAGAAACCCTGACACCCACCCTACACGGCTGATCCAGCTGATCAGTTCATTGACCAATGAGGGTGTAAAGAGGACGGGGGGAGGAAACCACTGGCTCAGTTGAACTCAGGGTGTCCGGTGATGCTGATCTCCATCACTGCTCAGAAACACCCAAGAGGAGTCACTGGAAGCATCTGGAGCTGCTCAGATTAAGATCAGCGTATAGTAATAAAGCACTTCCGGTGTTGATCAGAGGCTCTTGGTGCAAACTGCAGCTTTTTAACATCACTGCTGCCAAAAATAACCGGACAAAAGTGTATACAATACATTATTATACATTACACGGAATTACAAACTACAATCTTCATTTACGAAGATCACAATTAAAAGTACAACGAAACTAAAACAAACGAACAGCTAAACAAAGACAACAGGCTAACGGCGCTAGCGCGCGGGCGGAACCGGCGAACAGCGCGAATAACGGCGCCGCTCGGTGAAGCGTCGCGCTCGGGCGGGTAAATAAGCGGCCCGGGCCACTTTAACGCTCCGAGAGCAGCAGGAAACCTGAGCGCGAGCGATTAACACTGAGCACGAACGCGACGCCGAGCTGCGATTACTCTGCACGTGCGGCACCGACGAGTGTTAGCATTAGCATTAACGGCGGCGGATAAACGCGTTTATTTCGCGTCTCTTCGTTAACGTCTTAATCGCGAGAGCAGCGCCGAACTGCTCGCCACCCCAACCCGGTATTAAACTCACCATTCTGGGTCCGCACGGACTCTCCCGAGGTTCTCTGGCCGAGAACATTGAGCGGACCGTCCAGCGCAGACATGATGGAGCGGAGAGAGGAGGAGCCGCACTGCACTGTGGGTAAAAAAAAAACCCAACCGCCCCAGAGAGGCGAGGAAACTTCTAGATCAGCTCTGATACACCAACCAGTAATAACAACCACCACCATATAATACTATCATAATAACAATTATGCTGATAATAATAATAATGTATTTTTTAAATAATTTTTAAAAATCTATTTTTTATTGTATGATGTTCAACATTTGCGTATGTTATTTTGGACACATCACTGCGATATATAGA
>JBBPDA010000132.1:325732-335683 GCA_037974385.1 Arnoldichthys spilopterus | reverse complement strand
TATTAATTTTAAAGACAGATTAAACACGTTTAATATGTTTCAACAATAAAACATTATAAAACAATAAAAGTTTCTATTTCGAGCCCAGTGTTTTTTATTTCGAGCGCATGTTAAGATCTAAAGCCGAGCTCGACCCGACACAGGCAGATCGGTTTATCGATATCATATGTTAATGTTTATGAAGCCAAAACTGCGCTCAGGCTCAACTCTTTCTATTTCTGCTTTCAACTAAACTGCAATTCCCATCATGCTCCTGTCCTGTTCTTCGTATTTGTCTGTGCAGGTCATTACCGCGATACTCCGCCTAGTGGTTGGGAGGATAATTACACCGCCACGCCCAAGAGCTCACAATTGGGGTTAAAGTGGTGGTAATGATTTTCTTCCTATTACAATCGGTGCAAAAGCTAAATCCAGACATAACTACAAAAAATAACTTAAACAGGCCTAAAGAGCAGTTTCCATTTGCTCATGTGATTGAAGGCCTGCAGGTTCAAGTCCTGGCCCTCGTCCCACTGAGGTTTTCTTGAGCAAGGTACGGTCCTGCTACACTGCTCCCCGAGTGCTGCTGGCAACCCCCCACTGCACCATGTGTGATGGGTTAAATGCAGAGGTCACATTTCATTGTGGTGTACTTTGTGTTATGAGGTGTGTTCACAATGACAAATAGTCACTTTCACAAAATTATATTTTAATTGATTTGCACTATATTACTGTGTAAACCTGCCTGAGCTCATGTCACAGTGTGTTTGTTTGTATATAGGACCTAAACATTAATTTATACTTTTAGTTTAGACATTTTTTCTGGAAATAAAAATGCAATAATTATAAATGTTTTTAGCCCAGCACTCACGAAAACACGACTTTTACTTTGAAATGGTAATCTCTAGTTCTGAAGGGCCTGTGTCCAGTGCCTGTGTGAGTTTGGTAGTTCTGGGTAAATCACCAAACTGGGATTTGGAGTTAGGCGCCACTGTCCCAGACGCTAATGTAGCCAGGTGTCAGTGTTCCAGATTTCAAGAGTTTTTGTTAAGGGGTTTTTGAGATATTGGAATGTGTCTGTTCCAGCGCCCCCTATGGATGAACCTACACAATTTATTTTGCATCCAAAAATGTGGGATGGAATTGTGTCAAATTTTACATTACAAGACACTGGCACAGGCATGTGCAGAAATGCTGAAATGTCAGTTGCAGTGCCCCCTATTGACAAAAATTCACAAAATTTGGTGTGTGTCCAAAGAATGTGGGCGTGATGCAGAGTGTGAAGTTTCTTTAAGTTTGACCTTTTACATCACAAAATATATCCAGTGACACACTAGATTAAAAAAAAGAAAGAAAATTGAAGAAAATGTTTTTTATGACCTCAAAACTGTTACATCATGTCTATATGGAAAAAACACCAGAAACATATTTTAACTGAACATTTATTTATTGCCTCAAATAATTTGTTTCCTTGAGCAGTTACAACTAGGCAGTTTCTTAAAAAAAGAAAATACAGTACATTTAATTTAAAATTAAGATAATGAAAGAGCGAATCTATGGCAACGCCTGCGACATCCTAAAATGTACATCTTTACAAAGTGTTTACAAATAAAAAAATAATTAAAAAACTGAAAAAAAGTGCAAAAGAAATCATTTCAATGACAACAGTCTCCACCTGTGAAACAGAAAACAACATGTACAAACAAGAAAAATAAACAGAAACATATAAACATACTTCATCATTTTATTCATTTTAGTATATTTACATTAATGTCAACCTCAGGCCTTGGGTTCCGACTTTACCGCTCTGTTATTGGGTAACATCTCTGAACAGTGCTGATCTGAGTCACAGTAAACAATTGAAACCAATTTAAAACAAAACGGACGAACGAAATCCACCAGAGCTGAACTGTCAAAGCCAGACTTCTCTTAAATATTGCCAAACCAGACTTGGGATTTTTTCAGAAGGAGGGTCATAAAAAGTGAGATCGCTACAAAGCAAATAAATAAATAAAATCATAAAGGTGAAGGTGATGAACGACGGAGTGACGGGGAACAGGAACCGACCAGTGTCTAAACCCAGTTTCACTGGCTTTAAAACTGGCGCCGTGTTGATCAGTAGTGAGGAGGTGGAGCTGTTGAAGGAAGTAAACAAATGCAAAAACTCTGAAAGGAAAACGGACAGAACTCCCTTAAGCGAACGTGGCCCTTTTGCGCATAAAATAAGCCTAAAATTACAAGATTCATTATTCGTTTATAGCAAGGGAACCCACATGTGGTCCTGGAGGGCCGGTGTCCAGGACAGCTTGATGATTTACCTGCTCAAACACACCTGGATCATCTCACTGACATGGTTCATTGGCAGCTTTGTGTGTCTGAGGACTGTGCTGGACACTGACCCTCCAGGACCAGAGATGGGAACCCCTGGTCCTTGACTCCATCAGCATGGAATGATCCTACAGTGACGGCTCGAATGTCCTACTCAGCGCACTGCAAGCTCGGCTGTCAAAGCTTACTGCGGACCCTTACAGGTTCAGCTGTCTCTAGCATACTTTAAAACTGAGGCGAGGCTGCTCGTAGACGAAAGAGAGCAAGAGGAAAATATCCGGAGCGAATGTTAGCATGGCTTCCTGGTTTAGCGATCTAAAATACATCTATATCCTGTATACAGTCTAAAATTCATATAAACTCCTAAAATACAGCAAACATATCGTGTATCGATGGATTCTGGCCTTTGAGAACAACTTTCACTTATGCAGACGTAACCAATCGAGGAACGAGCCACCGATGGCTAACGTTAGCCTAGCGCAGCTACTCTAGAAGCAGCCTCTGTTTACGCTAACTTGTATTGCCTGATGTTTAGGTGGTGTGTGGGGGCACATTACATGGGATAAAACACATGAAAGTCCTTCAAATGCGGCATTGAAGGCTCGCGTATGGCAATGTGGTGGCATCCAAACTGGCGAGTGGATTATGGCTTGCGAAAAGCAACGGGAAACGCTGGAGTGACGACGATAATGCAGGAAGCATTCATTCAGGAAGTTCAAATCTGACAGAGATCCCTTTATATCCATAAAAGTCCACCCTGGCTGCGATCTTTGGCTTTCCAACCCACACACTGAGACTCAAGAAGATTTTTGTTAAAAATATATATATATTTAAACAGGTAAGAGATCTGAACTACGTGTCTGTTTAAACTACAGTCATGTATATGATGCTTCATGTGTCTTTATATGGAACCAAACAGTGTTTACGTCATGATTCTTCTCTGTGGCACTTAACCGTGTGCTGTGTTCCTATGATCCACTTAACCAGTGATGTGAAGGGTCTAACTTTAGGTGTGGCCGCATGAACCTGTTGTGTACGACGTGGCGTTTATTGTCGGCAGCTTCTAAATGTGCTTCACGCTAAGTAGTGTAACATTTTCCGTGTGGTAGCTTGTTTGTGCTTTGTCTGCATCATTCCCTGCTTGTGTGCATTGAGTGCACAGTGCATTTCCTGCTACTTGAGGCCATTGCTTACTGACCACAGCGTTCGCCAACAAGCACCAACGTTTCACGCCAGCTTCGTACTGCTCAAAAATAAAAAAAACGAAAAGCCTGCGGAACCAGTGTGAATAGATGAGAGCAATGTAGAACAGTGTGAACGAAGCGCAACAGTGTGGAAAGGTGCGACTCTTGACGATCCAATGCCAGTAAAGCACATCAGCCTAACAATTAGGTTTGTTGGCGTTTGTTGGGGAACCTGGGGTCAGTGCCCTCTGGCCTTTATGCAAAGCTGCTGGAACTAAGACACTGGAACTTCTCTCGCAGCGACTGAACAATTTTGGGCTGACCTAGACCTTGCTGGCCGTCGTCCGGATCGTTCCACGTGTACCCATGCAGGGCTGAGTCGGGGCTTGCTGAAGCCTGCTGTCCCTTCACCAAGCCATGGGTGTGTGAGGCAAGACTTGTGCTGCTGTGTGAAGAAACGGAGGCCTCTGCTTTGTGGTCTTCACCCTCGTCCTCCGATCGGATCTCGACGTAGTCGTCATCGTCTTCCCCGTTGTCTTTGAAGTTGGCCAAGTAGTTCTGTGTGGCACTGAGAGCGTTCAGAGGTGCCTTCCTGTTCAGCACCAGCACTTGCTGAGAGTCCCTCAGTGTGAGGTCGCATGACAAGGAGAGGTCGGAGGTCACCTGGGTGGGACACTCAGGTAGGCTGTGTTGCCTTGGTCCCAGACCGCGCACTGCAACAGCATTAGTCCCTGAGCTACTCGTGTGTCCATCCCATCCCCGATTACCTGTACTCCCATTGTTCTCTTTCTCTTGCTGCTCGGCCAAGGAGGATGAGGACTGGCAGCGGCCGTATGGGGCAGCTTTGAAGCTGCGCTGCCCCAGCGTACTGTAGATGTGCTCAGAATCATCGATGCTGGGTGAAGTGACACAGGCACTCCAGCGCTGATTGGGCGGAGTGCTCGGAAAGGCAGGAAGATTCTTTAGGGCAGAGGCAGATGCCGCAGGAGTTGGTTTTCGCCGAGGGGTTGAAGAGTGCCCTCCTGCAACTTCAGCCGGCCAGGACACAAAGTCAGCAAGTTCACCGTTGCTGTAGGTGCAGTTCAGCATGTCGGCCTCCAGGGCGGCACTCTCAGGTAAGGAAGGAGAGGAAGCCAAGCCTGGGCTTGAGCGAGAGGATAGTGGATGAGGGCCTGTGAAGCTGATCGAGGATTTCAGCACTGGAGGAGTGGTGGGAGGCTCCTTAAACACCACATGTTCATATAACTGGGAATATTCAGCTATTCTTGCTCCTGAGACAACACAAGAGGACAGGAAAGAGAGAGGGGAGGAAAATCAAATACAGATTCAGCGAATGACACACTGGTAATAAAAAAATATAGGTCCTGGAGCAAGAACAACTCGGGTAAATGTTTGATTTGAGGCCTCGCATCCAGTTTCTGGTCCTACAGTTGGTAGCGAAAGTGACCTTTTGTCGTTGTTGACACACTCAATCACACAAAGTGCCCCTAACAAAATGTGAGTTCTGCATTTAAACCATCACACGTGCACACGTGGAGCAGTGGGAAGCTATGGGAAGCACCCAGGAATCAGTGTAGTGGGACGGTACCTTGCTCAAGAGTACCTCAGTGGTAACCGGGTTGGGACTTGAACTTGCAACCTTCTGTTTACAAGGGCAAATCCCTAACCACTAGGCCTCCACTGCCCAAAGATGTGATACTACATGGCCGATCAGGTACATGAACAGTTCAGTGAAGATTAATCAGTGATTTCATCTTAGACTTGACTGAAAACTTGATTCAAGGTCCAGACATGAGGAAATAAAATAGGCTTCAAACAGTAAAGACGATGAATGGTAACCAATGGTTTTGAGAAATCAACTGCAACTTTGAGCTCACCTATAGCTGCTCCTCCTTGTTTCTTCTCCTCCAGAATGGCAGCCAGGTCTTTTGGCTTGTTTGCCCTGAGTCTTGCACAACTATGCTCATGGTCCATGCTCTTCATCTTCAGCAGCTGATTAGCCTTTTTGATCTTCTGGCTGTACTGTCGGGCCATAAGGAAGACTCTGTTTTTACCCTTGTCCCCCAAGTCAAGAAGCTGGTCTCCAGCTTCCCCAGCAAGTAGCAGATCAGAGGGTGGAAGGGGAAGGAGAGA
Source organism: Arnoldichthys spilopterus (assembly GCA_037974385.1). Lineage (NCBI taxonomy): Eukaryota > Metazoa > Chordata > Actinopteri > Characiformes > Lepidarchidae > Arnoldichthys > Arnoldichthys spilopterus. Next base: position 330,059 of record JBBPDA010000132.1, on the reverse strand, counting down.
AGGGTCCAAACCGCTAAACAATGCTTGGAGTTCAGAATCCTTTTGGGGAGAAGGGTCCTCATCATCCATTCGAAAACTTCCACTGCTAAGTCTGGCAAGTTTGTTTCGTATGCTCTTGACGGTTCCAGGTTGGGGTTCAGGGTTAGAGACTTGCGGAGTGAAAGGTGTAACAGGAGTAGAAGGTGTAACGGGAGTAGAAGGTGTAACGGGAGTGGATGGTGTTACAGGAGTGGAAGGTGTTACAGGAGTGGAAGGTGTTACAGGAGTGGACGGTGTTACAGGAGTGGAAGGTATAATGGGAGTGAAAGGGGTAACGGGAGAAGTAGGGCTTTCAGGCTCATCTATCTCAAATGTGGGCACTCGCACAAGTTTAGGAACACTGAGGACTGGGATTTGGAAGACTGGAAGGGGTTTGGAGACTGGAGGGCTGGGTAATGCAGTGGCTTTGTTCGCTTTCTGAGCAGCTTCTAAGGTTGGCTTGAGAGGAGAGTCAATGGCATTGCTTCCAGAGCCACAGTTTTTGCCCGAAGCCTTGGTGGAATGTGTTTTTTGTTGGGAATCTTTCTTCAGAGGTTTGTTACCTTTGTTTGGGGATTTTGACTGCTTTGAGTTCTGAGCTTTACTTTGGGAACTGCAGGTCTTGCGTGGTGACTCTGGACCATTGACAGGAAATGCAGCAGGAAGCTTGTCTGGTTTCTTTTCGTTATTGCGTATGTAGTTTTCTAGATCATTCCAGATCTCATCCACTTGCTCCGACATGCGGTCAGCTGCAGACTGTTGTGAATGTGTATCTGAAGTTAACAATTCATTGTCTATCTCAGTAATTGATACAACTGGAATCTTGGGAAGAGGTCGATTTGCCACTGTGCTGTTATCCAAATTTAGGCTTTCTTCAGAGGCAAATTTGGCTGTGTTCTGAGTAACTATTATTTCTATCTTGGGTGACGGCAGGTTCTCCTGTTCTACTGCTTGTCCATTTCCTCTCTTAGAGGAAGAAGCTGGTAGTTCTCGGAACTCGATTGTATCATAGATATTCTCCTCTTCCTCAGTTGTCTGCAAGTCCCCAATGACAAATCGCACCCCCTCTTGCCCGGAGGACACGTTGCTTTCAGATGAGCTCTCTGATTCAACCGGAGAAACCAAAATTTGTGGAGGTACAACTGGCTTGGGCTCCATTATTACCGAAGAAGCACGGTTGACCTCTTGCTCCTTTCGAATCAGTCCCATGGCCTGCAGTTCCTCATAACTGATGTTATCGTAAACATTCTCAATGTCATCTATCGTTAGCTGTTCAGCCGAAGAGGAGCCGGATATCTCATTACTCGATGACTCCGTGTTGGTGTGTCCCTCCTCTTCATGGACGGGCCGCTTTGTAGGGCTTTGCCTCTCACTTTGTTTCTCTCCAACACTACTGGCCCTGCGCAGAACTCTGCTGCTACTGGCCGGGAGGTCCAGTTCCGCCGTTTGGGTTTGCTCAACATGCCAGCTGCAGGGCCGTCCAGGAGCATCATCAGTGGTGTCATGGTCGCTTTCTGCATCCTGCCCACTTGTATCATTCTCAGTGGGCACAAACATTTGATAGATGTCTTCATCGTCATCGATTTGGACGGTCTTTTGGCGAGTGGGGAACATGGCTCTGCGAACTCTGTGGTCTGCCCATATGTTAGGGACAGAATGCCCAGCAGTGGTTCCCAGGAAATGGGAGATGTGCTCGTTAGCCTGTGTTTCAGCGGGGGATGTCACTTGTAGGATGGGTGTGTGGACCGCCTCAAGCTGCAGAGACTCCTTGGCTGACTGTGGAAGAAAAACAGGTTTGAATACGACGATAACTGCACATATTGTGAAGGTGTAACTGTTATAGTGCGTGTCTCACCTGTAGATCAGCATGGTCAAGGTTCTGATTCTTCCACCGGTCAATGCTGTCCACTGACACCTGTGGTTTTAGCCTTTTCCTACTGTTCTTTCCAGGCACACGAAGTTTCCCGCCGGACCCCTAAACACACAAACACACATCAGAGTTCCGGTTTTATCCCCATCGCATGCTGCAAGATAAAGGCGACCGTGTTATTTTTGAGATTGTTGGCTCAGACTGTGCATCCACCACAAATCTTAAAAAATGTCAAACTGTTTGTTCCTGAACAGTCTTCGCGAATGGCTAATGATCTTGTTGCTATGCATCAACCAAGCACCCTAAGCCTTCAAAAACTACAGCCTTCAAAGGTTACTGGTCAAACGGAGACTCACCAGTCCACTGTCGTCCTCATCGTCAGCATCCTGTGGGTGTAGGCCCTCATCTACATCACTGTGGTCCCCATGGTCACCAGGGTCCAGCGACTCCTGTGACTGGTTAACAAGGCTACGGGATCGACCAATGGTGCCCAGATGGACCACAGGAGACAGCAGGGTGGCGCCAAAACTACTCCGCTGTGACAGATTCACATATTTTATTATTTGTCTGTAAATCGTATTTTAAGTTTACTTTAAACTGCTGTGAATGAAGGTTTCTAATGACAGAAGGAAAACATACCTTCTGTATGTCTGGACTGGAGACTGTTGGTAACACATGGAAAGTGATAACATTCAGTCAGTGTCTGATAACAGATCAGTCACAAGCAAAACAAGCAGAATGAGAGTTCTACTTACTGGCATGTTTGTTTTTAAGGAGCTTGGATAAAGGTTCTGGGAAGAGAAAGCAAGAAACAAAATCTCAGTATGGGATATGGACATGAAGCTTTTTTGAGATTGAGTCAGGAACATGAGCAAATTCATGGTGGTGTCCTGCGCTTGGTTCCTGTGGGCCTCACCTGTCTTCCTGCGTGTTCTCCTGGGGGAGGGACCTTCTTTCAGGTTGAGTCTGTTTTGGCCCTCAGGGCTGCACTGCAGGCCTGGGTGGTCTAGATAAACAAACACGTGTAAATTCAAAAATGATTTCTTCACCACTGTAAACCGTCCCTGGCAGCAACATTCAGCCCGTTTCCTCGTTTCTGTTTATTTTTATATATTTCACAGCATTTTTACCAGGTGACAGCTTTATGTAGTAGTAGTAGTAGGTTTATTGTCATTTTCACAGTATACACAGTACACAGTAAAAACGAAACAACGTTCCTCCGGGACCAACGTGCAACACAAAAGCAAGACAGACAGAACACAAGAGCAACAATACAACTAGATTTAAACTAAACTAAACTTAACTACACTAAAACTAAAACTAAAACTGGACAAGAATACGAGACATCTCAGAATTATTCCCCTGTTTTAGGGAGGAGGTTACTTTAAATCCTGATAGCATCCTGATGCTGCAACTCACTAGATTAGTAGAAACGTTGAAATGTTCAGTGTTGTACTTACGCACATCCATTTCCAGAATGGCCTGTTTAGCCTGCAGAAGAAAACAGTAGAACATCACTACACCATGTCACAAGTGCAGCACTAATAGATTACGGGTCTTTCACTTCCTGTGCTACTTTGCCTTGACTGGAACTCAAACCACATTGAACTTGCTCCTGACTTAAACCTCTTTGGACTCATTCCTGAGTTGCACTCAACCCTCTTTGGACCTGGTCCTGGCTTGGATTTGAACATCTGTAGCCACCAATTATGTAAAACCTGCCAGTAACGTAATACTTGCCCATAACATCATACATTTTTCTGAAGATTTTATTAATGCTAAGGCCAATAACATAATAACCAGCTAATTACACAATAACTTATTATATTACTGGGAAAATGTTTTTACGTTATTGGCCTTATTACATTAAAAATGGCCAAATTTGTTAAGTTATGGGCAGTATTACGTTGCTGGCAGGTTTTACATTATTGGTTGCCACAACGTCTTTCTCCTGCCTTGACTCGCCCTCCAACCTCTTTTGACTCATCGCCCGTAACACAAACTCAAACCTTTTTGCAGTTTGCATTGTCTTAGGCTCAAACCTTGGACTCGGCCTTGACTTGGACTGGACTAGTCCTGCTCTTGGAGTTGACAAAGGTGATCTAGACTGAACTAGAGCTCAGGTTGGGTCATCAAATGACTTCATTTGCCTTCGTACCAACAATGTTCCATAGGGAATACATACGACCATGTGGAAAACATGTTCTAACATTTAATTTGGGCTCAGTTTTATTGGTTTTACATTAGCCTTGCCATTAGCATTGATAGCATGTAGCATCAAACCCTTTACCTGTTAGTTAAGGTTAAATGTTGGCCATATCTGCTTGATGTCCTTCCTCAAGTGCCTTTGCATGGGATTAATGGGTTCTTACGTTTTACAGCACAGGATCAATGTAACTTAGACATTTTGCAGGATTATTATAACTTTGTGGCCTAGAT
>JBBPDA010000132.1:185574-196490 GCA_037974385.1 Arnoldichthys spilopterus | reverse complement strand
CCCTTCTCCTTCTCTCTGGTTTATTTACTTATTTATTTATTTTTTAAATATTTCTTACTCCCAATTTCTTTTTATCGAAACGGAATCTAGTAAAATGGGAAAGTATCATAATCAGTTTCCATAACAAACCCCTTTCAGTTTTTCCATGACAGTAACAGACGTATTACAATTTTAACTTCTATTTTTTTTTCTTTTTGCTTGCTTTTTCCTGTTGAGGTGGTGGTTCGGGTTTTTTTGTTTGTTTGTTTTGTTTTTTTGTTTGTCTGTCCTTTCACTTGCTGCCTGTTGCCCACCCCCCCCCCCCCCCCCAACGTGCCACTGTAATGAAACAACCCGAGAGTCAACGTTACACCCTCCAGTGGTGTTAATGTTATGGCTGATTGGTGCAGTGACTAATCCACTAATGGCTTGGACCAATGACTTGGTCGACTAGGAAACTCTTCAGTCAGGGGTCACACTAGAAATGGTGGCCTTGGTGTCACTTTACCTCTACGGTATTTCTGACTCGTTTTTCTGCCCTTCGGTTGTTCGGCGGCGTTTTTTGGAAGTGTGTCAGTCTGGTGGAAGTAAGAAGATTTGCACAGTCCGTCGGTGCCGCCGGGTTTGAACGTGAGCGTCTGCTTACCTCCACTTTAAATCCGAAAGGAGCTTCACCTCAGGTTTGGACGGCCTGAGGGAACGAGATGGGACTCTGAGCTAAACCACAAAGCCGTGTCGCGTGCTGGGGGAGGGGGAGGGGGAGGGGAGAATTTCGGGTTAAGGTCCAGCAGGGTATAAGCCTGGGATAGTAATATGATGGGAAAAGCGGTGCCACTCTTCATCTATCCACATCTACCCAAGCGTTTCAGTCCAGTTCAGCGTGATCGTCGCTACAGCAGAGCAGCAGAACGCAGTGTTTTCGCACTGTCGCGCTGCTCGAGAGCGACAAATGAGGAGTGGCACTGCTTTCTCTATCATATCCCTTCCCTACCGCGTCTCCGTGCTCTGCTTAGTGCAACCCTGGTTATGTAAACATGGTGACTGGTGAGTTGTGAGATGTGAGTTCATGGAAATGTGCATCAAAACCTTTATAATACCGTTATACGCGTTACACACATCTCTTTTTGGTCAAGTAAAAATGACTCTGTCATTGTGAACACACTCAAGCACCACAACGAAATGTGACCTGTGCATTTAACCCATCACACGTGCACACGTGGAGCAGTGGGCCGCTACCAACAGCGCCCGGGGAGCAGTGTAGTGGGACGGTACTGTCTGCCCACCTGCCTGATTTTACAGCTAAGCCCACCATGTCTGAATCACAAAAATCTAGGAAACAGCAACACCACTAGGCACAGGTCTAGGTTTTTATATATATATATATAATTAAATATTATTGTAATTGCAATTTATTATTTATTTATTTGTGTGTATTTATCCATTTATTTGTTAATTCGTTCGTCGTTTATTTATTTTCTTACTTTTATGATGCATTTTTCTGATTTTATTCCACATTTTTGGCTCATTTTTTATGCTTATTTACCTATTTTATTCTCTGTATCCCTGTAAAACGCATCGAATGCGTGTGTGATGATGCAGGCCCATAGAGTTTAAACGTTTCAGCACCTCAGTCATTCCTGTCAGTTCTCCATGTTTCCTCCTCTCAGGTCTTTCTCAGCTTAGTCATGCTTGGTGGTGTGTGTTCCATCACTGCGAGACGTAGAGGAATGCCGCATCCCTCTTTTCTCCTGCCAGACCTGTGATATTGCTCTAACGCGTGGCTCGTCGGGGCAGTGGGAGAAGCAGCTGAAAATGTCCTTTGAGCACAGAATTTCTGCAGATATGTTGCTGTTGGACTGTTGCAGCCTGGCCCACACAGATCCTGGCACCTGCCTGGCTCCCACTGCTGGTGCCTCTGTGCTGTTCCTGCTCATTTACTGCAGCTTTTCTAGCCTCTAGCGGTGCGGTAGCGTTCGCCTGCACACCACCTCGACTAATTAGCTCTAACGTTCCCTGGAGGAGACTTTGGCCGGAGCGGGGGGTTGGGGGGTGGGGGGGTGGAAGGAGCGCCTGATTTTTGGCCTGGGCTGACCGGTTGTTCTCCCTGCGTTTGGGCTTTTCGTCACACGCTGCGGGGTAAATGGCGAGGTAAACTGCGTCAGGAGCTCTAATGGCAGGCCGTTAAGGCCTTTTAGATTCTCCACTTTTATTGGCCTCGGTCAGGATTGCGCGAAACTTGAAAGGGAGCCTGTTTTTTTCACCATGGAAGTTAGGGAGAGGTGGGAGGGCCGGAACAAAAGCCAGTCTGCACTCCCACCCTCCAGTTCCCACAGTGCAGTCCCATTAACGTGGACTGAGAGAGAGAGAGAGAGAGAGATGTAGAACAATGGCCAAGTGATTCTTCCGCCTCGAGGAGCCAAATTGGAGACGATATGCTTGAAAGATGTGAAACTTCATGCATCAGCGTGCTCGATAGGCCTGCGCGGTATAGCATTGCTAGCACTTTAGCATTGTGCAAGATGCAAATGAGCCTCTAACCAACCACGTCCTCACTCGGAGATGTTCTTTTAGTGTCAACTAAGCACCTGTACACATAGAACTGCTGCCGCCTATTTAAACTGTGTGTGTGTGTGTGTGTGTGTGTGTGTGTGTGTGTGTGTGTGTGTAAAATAAATTTTTTTCTCTCTCTTGTTAGTTATTGTTCTCCGGTGTCGACCAGAGGAGGATGGTTCCTTCCCCTCTGTCACCTTTGGCTCATTGGGGCTCGGACCCCGATTCTGTAGAGCTGCTTTGTGACGATGTCAGTTGTAAAAAAAAATTTTTTTAAAACTCCACAGAAATAAATAAAATTGTTGGTGCAAATGGAGCATTTGTGGTCCAAAAACTTAAAACAAATGGCAAAAAATGATGAAGACTGATCTTTCTGAAAGGGCCCATATCCTCTCTTTTTGCTTCATTTTGGTGGCGTACAGAATCGGTGGATATGTACGTTCACTGGTTTGTGGCGTCGCCCACATTCCATATATGGACATGAAGCTGTGAGAACAGTCTGTTCTCATCTCTGCGTTTTTGTGATGTCACGAAAACCAATGCATTTACATATATCTTAGCCCGTAGCAGTTTAGCCCCGCCCATTTAAGCTGTTATAAGGAGTGTTTCTGTCCGGACTGCTTTGTGAATGGTGCACGGGGCAGCCAATCAGAATGGCAGACGTTAGGATCAGTATTGTATGTACAATAAGAAAAACAGCCTAATGGAAATCGAGAGGCTGGAAATGGAATTCGACTGGTTTTTGATGCATGGATTCGCATAAATGTCATAAGTGGACCTCGGGGAATTAAAAAAATGTGGGATGTGGGTCTTAGTTTCCCGCTCACAATATTTAGTAAAAAAAAAAAAGAAAAAGTCCAGACATGCTAATTAATGTAGCGTGTTTAAATGAGTTAAATGCAAAATCGCGCTGTACATTCCCCGCTCTGCTGCTCGGCTCCGCTCCGCATTCCTGCAGTGTTGCAGTGTCGTGGTGCTGCCCTGAATATTTAAGCCTGTCACGTTGGAATGTGGGGGCCGCGTCCCTCCCTGCTTTGTGCTCCCACTCCAGTAACTCGTGGCCTTTGACCCCCTGCCCCTCCACCAGGCTAAGCTGAGTCAGGTGACTGCAGTGGGTGCCTGGCACTGTGTGAGGAGGCCGGACTCTTCACCGAGCCTTTGAATCTCTCATTGTGCGAGCGCTCGCAGCGGTGTGCGCCGCTCGGGGAAGCTGTCTGAGAGTGATGATGGATGTAGTCTGCTGTTTGTTTGCAGAATCACGCCTGTCGGCTTGCTCTGTTTGCCTCTCTCTCTCTCTCTCTCTCGCTCTCGCTCTCTCTCTCGCTCTCGCTCTCTCTCGCTCTCTCTCTCTCTCTCCTCTCGCTCTCGCTCTCGCTCTCTCTATCGCCCTCGCCCACTCGTTCTCGTGTGCGCTCTTAATTTCCCTGAACAGAATTGCTCCTTTGTTGGTCGCGGGGCCGAGCGGCGGCGGATCAGACTCGCCCAGCGGAGCAGAGTTATGCACAAGCAAGATCAGACCCAGTACAAACAGAGTCGCCGTTGTAGAGAGAGCGAGAGAGAGACAGACACACACACACACGCAGACACCGAGAGAGAGAGACAGACACCGAGAGAGAGAGAGAGAGAGAGAGAGAGAGAGAGAGAGACCCACACAGAGAGAGAGAGAGAGAGAGAGAGAGACAGACAGAGAGAGACAAACAGACAGACAGAAGGACAGACAGCTGAAGGCTGATACACAGAGAGATCAAGAGGAGGAGAGGTATTGAGCGAGCGAGGGATGAAAGGACACCTGACTGGTGCCATGGAAACGTTAATAGAAAGCAGCACCAGTTTGATGGAACCGAGGTTACAGATGCTGCGTGTTGAGAAAAGAACGTGTGTTTTTTTTTGTTTTTTTGTTTTTATGTATTTGTTTGAAGAAGGAAAGTTGATCTTCGTTCAGCGCGAAGTGCTTGGAAAAAACACTTTTTTCGCCTTTGCGTTGGAATGTTCTCTTACTTTTACGCTGTTGTACTGACCCTGCCGTTCAAGGGGCTGAGGAACAGTTGACCGTTCTCCCACTGACGCGTCCTTCCTCTGTTCTGTTTGCAGAATCCCCGGAGCACAGCGTCGCAGGGTTCTCTCCTCCTTCCAGTCCCAACCCAGCCAAGAAGAGCTGCTCCATCAACTGGTCCCTGCCGGACCGGATCAAGTCTCCGCGCACCGTCCGGAAGCTGTCCATGAAGATGAAGAAGCTGCCCGAGCTCAGCAGGAAGCTCAGCGTCAAAGGGAACCCTGTTAGCAGTGCCGGCACCACCAGCGGCCAATCGGAGGCCAGGATTCACCCCGCAACAGTCAACGGCACCGGCGAGCCGGGCGTAGCCCCGCCAGGGGGCGTGGCCACAGCATCGGCGAGCGGGAACGTGATTTGGCGCTACCACCTGGACAGCAGCGTGTCCACTCAGCAGCACAGCTACAGCAAGAAGAAGGGCGGCGGAGGCGGGGTGCCCAAATCGGCCAGCAAGGGGGGTTACCTCAGCGACGGGGACTCTCCGGAGCTGGTGGCCAAGTCGAGCAAGCACGGCTCGTCCGAGGGCAAGGCCAGCAGGGTCCGGGAGAAGGAGGCGGGCGCGCCGAAGACGGAGCTGGACGTTGACGCCTTCCGCCCTTACAGCTTCTCGGAGCAGCCCAAGTGCACGGCGTACATTTCGGGCCTCATGAGCCTCCACTTCTACGGGGCGGAGGGCCTGAAGCCGCCACGGGCCGACTCGCGCCACGTCTACTGCGCCATCCAGGTGGACTCGGTCAACAAGGCGCGCACGGCCCTCCTGACGTGCCGCACGGCCTTCCTGGACATGGACCACACCTTCAACATCGAGCTGGAGAACGCGCAGCACCTCAAGCTGGCGCTCTTCAGCTGGGAGGCGGCGCCGCGCCGTAACCGCATCTGCTGCCATGGGACGGTGACGCTGCCGTCGCTGTTCCGGGCGGCAGCGCGCGCCCACCAGCTGGCCGTGCGCCTGGAGCCCCGCGGGACCATTTACGTGAAGCTGGGGCTGATGGAGCAGTGGCAGAACTCTCTGGACGGGCCGGAGGGCGAGCGGGAGCGCGAGGCCAACGTGTTCGGGGTGGACGCAGCGCGCGTGGTGGAGAGGGAGGGGGCGGGGCTTATGGTGCCGCTCATCATAGAGAAGTGCATCGCCGAGATCGAGAGGAGAGGATGCCAGGTGCGTGTGTGTGATTCATTAATAGTGATGATACGCTGCAGTGAGCTGTTACGGGTATGTGCCATATGAAAAAATATCCTGATGCCGCAAACGTGGTGATTTGCAGCACAAAGTGTCGTTTTTCTCCGGTTTGGGGAGTGGGAACCAGTGTTTGATACGATACGTAAATTTTCAACTTCTCGTACTTTGAAAAAACACGATATTTATTACCACGTTCGATAGGAAATACAGAAGGTGAACATATCCAAACGGATTTCTCCTCAGCTTCTCCAAGCTTCATGTTTCCCGGCCTGTTTTCAGGGTTTGGTTTTGGATGTTTCTCTTGCAGGGTGACGCCAGAGGGAGTTCGTTTAATCTCCGACCCCGTCCACTCGTAGCCGGTGTTTCTGAAAACAGTAATTTTCCGTTTTTCTGTTGGGAAAAAAAATCTTGTCCACGCGAGAGCAGATTTCATAAAATTCTGTCCACGCGAGAGCAGATTTCATAAAATTCTGTCCACGCGAGGGCAGATTTCATAAAATTCTGTCCACGCGAGGGCAGATTTAATAAAATTCTGTCCACGCGAGAGCAGATTTAATAAAATTCTGTCCACGCGAGAGCAGATTTTTTAAAATCCCGTCAACGCGAGAGCAGATTTCAACATACCTCTGTTCATGCCTAAAACGCGCCAGATGACGTCAATCCTATCAAAAGCCAAAGCTGCAGGCGGTCGCCAGCGTTTCGGGCTCGGAGATGTGCAGTTAATCACATTTCTTCAGTTCTGATTTTGACTTTGATTATTTAAACATAACTCATAGAAAATCAGTGCTGTCCCCTGTGTCTCGGCGCTAAGTGCTGTTGTTTACATGGAGAAAACTTTACATTGTTTATGTAGCGGCTGCTCTGAACAAGAGCAATGCCCTGTTCTGCCTCCACCCGTCTCTAAATCCACACGCACTACAGCGGTGAATCCTAGTGAGGTAGTGCGGTTGTTCAACAGCCTCCTACACCGTCCGGGTCCTGTGGAAAGTGGCAACGGCAGCTCTTGCGGAGTGTTCCAGGTGTGCAGGCGTTCCTACCTACCAGAAGTGATCCAACTGGTGAATCGGCCACAGGGTCATGGGCACCCGAGGTTCACTGATGCATGTGGGGAGTGAAGGCCCATCCGGTCTGGTCCCACAGAAGAGACTGTGGTGTAGAAAGTGATGCTGACTGATAGAAAGGGGTCAGAACACACAGTGCAGCACTGTCAGAGCTGCGCCAGTAGCAGGAGGGACACACTCAGCGTTAGGCGGGTGGTCCTAATGTTCTGGCTGGTTGGTTTGCCTCTGCAATGTAGACTGATTGTGCAGTGGCAGCTTTTTACGAGGCCGGGCGAGTGCGTCACCGGCGTGTGGCTTCATCGCGTTTGTCTTCATTAGAGTGCAGTAAAAGTGTCCGTGCCAGTGGTCAGCTGTAGCTCTCTCTCTGCTCTCTCTCTCGCTCGCTCGCTCGCTCGCTCTCAGGCACATATTCAGGGCTGTTCTGTAAGCTGTGTACTGAGGCTTTTAGCCAAGTGTTTAGCAGCCACCACCCCCCGTTTAGTCACACACACACACTCTACAATCTCAGATGGTCCGATGGCCGGAGCACCGGAGTGTCCTCCCTCTTTTCATGCTGGAGAGCGGCTGACCGCCTCGGCTGCCAGCTCGGAGCTGATCCTGGATGGCTGTGGTTTTCCCACACGCAGGATTTAGCTGCAGCACAGCGGGGGCAGTGCTCTGACCCTGGATCAGCACTTAGGCTCTCAGTGTGTCCATCTCCGAGAGAGAGAGAGTCTATAATCCTGTGGGTCTCTCAGTTCTTAGTCCAAACCCTGTAGAGCGGTTCCAGCCTTTCTGCCGTGGTTTTAAAGGCTCTATTTTTCTCTCCGTCCTCTTTTCACTCTCCTTTCTCCGCCCCTCCATTCATCCGCACAATTCCCTCCTGCTCCACTGAAAGAGGACGACCTGAGGCCGCCACTTTCAGCCTCATCTGGTGATGGTGGTGGTGATGATGATGATGATGATGATATTACTGCTGCTACCACTGTGTACATCACTGCTTTTATTTATTTATTATTTATGATTATTACTATACTAGTATAAGTATTACTACTATAGGTAATATAAGCAGTAATGTGAACAGCAACCGTAGTAGTGGTACTTAGTAGTAGTAGTAGTAGTAGTATTAATAATAGTAGTAATAATAATATTAATAATAATGTAATAATAGTAATAGTAGTAGTAATAATACTAGTAATAGTAATAATAATAGTAGTAGTAATAATACTAATATTAATAATAATTAGTAATAGTAGTAGTGATAATAATAGTAGTGATAATATTAATAATAATAATTGGTTATAATAGTAATATTAATAATAATAATAATAATTAATAATAATTGTAGTAGTGATAATAGTAATATTATTAGTAATAATAATAATAATAGTGATAGTAGTAGTAATAGTGTATATAATAATAATAATAATAATAATATAATGAGTAATAATAGTAGTAATAATAATCGTAATATTATTAGTATATAATATTAATAATAATAATGAGTAATAATAGTAGTAGTGATAGTAGTAATAGTAATAATATATGACGTCAGTGCCTATTGATCTAACTCCGTGTGAACTGAGTGATATTTGTTTCCTAAGAAACAGGACGTGAGTCATTAGTTTCTACACAATCACATACGCAGTGAATTTTACTCGTTTACACTAAATCTCTTTAACTATGGTTACGAAGCATCAGCTGATGTTTTCTCGCCGTTTCCAGACCGTTTTGACACTGTGCATCATTGCCGTATGGAGCTGTTTGCCGTTGCTGTGTCTGTGGCTCTGTGTGTTGAACCTCCGTGTGGATGGATCCTCCTCAGACCGGAGGAGAGGCAGAGGAATAAAGTTTATGTCCACAATTAGTCACTGGCTCTGGCAGAGAGCAGGCCCGCTTCCCCAGCGTGTGTGTGTGTGTGTGTAAAACACAGCTGCGTCTGAGGCAGGCCAGCAGGAACATGCAGAAGGTGGCGCGGTTCCTGAAGGCATGTTTACTGAGATTGTTCGAGTGCCTGCGATGTGCAGGTTGAAATGTGCACGTTAGACACGCACGACCTTGGGCTGCGAAAATACCAAAATACCAGCGCGTGCGTGTGTGTGAGCAGCTATGCACATTAGTCCTGCTGTGTGTTTAAGTGCCTGTCTTCTCTTCAGCACATTGTTCCCTGTCTGTCGGTTGTAAATTCCTCTGATGGTTTTTCCAGATAATCGCTGTGTTTCGGGGGAAGACGGCCAGTTGAGGAGGGCGTCTCTCCGCGGCTCCGATTTTGGCTTTAATCCAAACGGGGAGGTCCCTAAACCTCTACACTGTTCCGCGGTTGTTGTTGATCGCAGGCTAATGACCAAAAGCTAATGGGACCGGAAAACAACAATCACATCCGAAATCACTGACGTCACCGTGGGACGAGTGGACACCGCGGTGTCCGCCCCCGACCGCACGTCACGCGCTTCTACAAGTGCCTCGATGTTTTCAAAACATTCCGCACCAATGGCCGAATCCTATGGACGAGTCACACACACACACACACACACACACACACACACACACACACTCGCGTGTACACACACCAGCAGCCTCAATGGAGCTGTTGTTTGCGACGGCGGCGCGTCGGCCTGTATTTACTCGAACGGGGAGCCGAACCCCCGAGTAATCTCATGTCCCCCTCTGTCTGTCTTTCTCTATCAGTCTGTCTGTGTCTGCCTGTCTGCCTATCTGTAAATCTCTCAGTCTGTCTGTCTGTCTGTCTCTCTCTATCAGTCTGTCTGTCTGTCTCTCTCTATCAGTCTGTCTGTCTGTCTCTCTCTATCAGTCTGTCTGTCTGTCTCTCTCTATCAGTCTGTCTGTCTCTCTCTCAGTCTGTCTGTCTGTCTGTCTCTCTCTCAGTCTGTCTGTCTGTCTCTCTCTCTCTATCAGTCTGTCTGTCTGTCTCTCTCTCAGTCTGTCTGTCTGTCTGTCTCTCTCTATCAGTCTGTCTGTCTGTCTGTCTCTCTCTATCAGTCTGTCTGTCTGTCTGTCTGTCTCTCTCTATCAGTCTGTCTGTGTCTGCCTGTCTGCCTATCTGTATATCTCTCTCAGTCTGTCTGTCTGTCTGTCTCTCTGTCTGTCTCTCGCTGTCTGTCTGTCTATATGTATCAGTCTGTATTTCAAAAGAAAAATCATAATCATAATCAGCTGCGCAGTGCCTGCGCCGGATGTTGCGTGTTTAGCGCCGATGCTAGCGCACACGCCCGTCTCCGGCTTCGACGTGGGTCCGTGCCGCTGCAGATACGACGGGACTAAGACTTCCGCCTGAATGTAGGCCAATCACCTTCTTAACATTCTTTGCTAATTTTGTTCGGCTTTTCTCAGCCTCAATCCCTCTCCCTCGCGCTCTCCGTGATCCGCCGCGCTCCCGCCTGCAGCTTGTGTAACAGTCGAGGGAAGGACGGCCGCGTTTGCTGTGTAGGACCGTGCAGCTCGGCACTGGACTCGCTCCGCTGTTCTGAGTTGGGCCGAGAGACCAGGAGGCCGCAGGAGGAGTGAGGCTGGAGCTCCCAGTGGAGGGAGTGGGTTTATGTGGCTGCAGGCCTCAGTTACGCAAGAATGAAGTGTTGCGGTGCTGAACAAGCAGCTTGTTCCCCAGTAAGCTGCTTGTTTGTGGCCGGAAGCCTCCAGGTGTTGGCCACCGCGGCTGGTCCAGGTGTTAGCTGGCGCGTTTAGCAGATTGGCAGTTGATGGGTTGAGCCTCCTGTCCTGGGTGAAGCCCATCTTGGGCCCATAGTCAGCTGGGATTGGCTGCAGCGGTTTAGAAGATGGATGGAGTATTCGTTAGTTCTGGTGGTAAATGTATGGGTCACAAATCAGAGACATCAAGGCTCTTCTCAGTTTTGGCTCCAGAGAGGTGGAACGAACGTCTTCAGAGCTAAACTAACGCCATGTAAACGCAATGGAGGACTGCAGCCTTCCCATGATCCTTCAGTCAAAGTGTGATCCCAGTAGCAGGAGGATTTTTAACATGACGTCAAGGTTCAGATCTGAATAACGACACTGATCCATATTCGCTACTACAGTGAAGGATGAAGCTCAAACCCCACAGATTAAACACACTGATTACTGCCCCCACAGGTCACACACAGTA
>JBBPDA010000132.1:26413-64445 GCA_037974385.1 Arnoldichthys spilopterus | reverse complement strand
AGGCCCGCAGTCAGCTGGGATTGGCTCCAGCTTCCCCGTGACCCGGAAACGGAAGAAGCGGTTGGAAAATGGATGGACGGATGGACGGATGGATGGATGCCTGCAGGTATTGACCTGATTGTTACCTTATACCCAACCTGAACCCAACCACAATGCTGCCCACAGCCAAGATGACCATGGTGGTAAACTCACACACTACAGTGTGAACACACTGGCCACTGTGCAGTTACACTTTAACATAACTTTTAAACTATTAGTGACTGTTACAAATGAATTAATCATTTAGTTTTTGTAATTTCACATGTATTACACTCTGTTTTTACTAAAGTAATTACATATACATACATGTAATTACACTGGGATAAACTTGTTATTTACAGTAAATTGAAAATGAAGAAACATATAATAACATAAGCTGTACTGCTGTAATCCAGCTGTAACAGTGACTGTGTTCAAGTAGTTACACTGTTACATGCATTGTTCATGTGTAACTACACTGTTATTACAGACAATATTTAATAATAATCTTTGTTTTTAATAAATGTTTGGCTTCCTCTAAATAAAGTACATCTACTGTAACTGAAATACTGGCTTTAATAATAAAAATATAAATATTTACAGAGCATTGATAAAGTGGATGGCAGAGTCGCCTACTTGGAGCCAAATAAAGTAAATTATATAAATATTTAAGGGCTTAAGGGCATCATGGAAGAGTGTGTTGTGTGTTGTATTCTCTAATTTGTGTTTGTGTGTATGTATGTGTGTGTGTGTCAGTCTGTCTTTGTTCTAGGCTGTCATCCTTCTTCGTTGTCCTCAGTGCCTAGAAGGCTTTCAGAACCTTTAACACAGAAAAAGGACAAAATAAACACAAACATTTATCAATCAGATTGCATATAAATTGTCAAGCGCAAAGCTCGCCTTCTTATATTTTGTCATTTGTATTGTTTTTTTTTCATTGATCAAAGCTATTGGTCGCATCTGTATGAAGGTTTTTATTTAACCAATTAAAAATGACAAAAGAGCTTAACTCCACCCCACCTCAAAGCGCAGCAGAGAACACAGAATCATGAGGGGTGCAGTGGTGTATCAGTACATATTTGTGTGTGTGTGTGTGTGTGTGTGTGTGTGTTTTGTATATTGAGATGTTAGGAACCTACTCAATAATCTCCAGTTTACATTTTGGATCGTTCAACAGATCCGAGAGCTCCTTCACTCCTGTTTCTCCTGGTTTATTGAAGCTCAGATTCAGCTTTCTTAGGCGTGATGAGGAATTGGATTTCAGAGCATTAGTGAGAGCAGCACAGCCTGTCTCTGTAATACTGCAACATTTTAGCCTGCAAAGATAAGTAGAAAAGACATCAACACAAGTGTCTACAAGCGTACATTGCTGATACTGGGGTATACTTAACATTGACATATATAACACACCTTACTTCAGTACTTAAATAAATTATTTTTACATGTACTTTGTACTTTTATCTTTATTTTTGTATTTTTAAGTGTATTTACTTCTTGGTGCTGGTGTCTGAGAGCTACCAAACAAATTTCATTTTATTCTAATACAGTGAAAACAACATCTCATTTTCCTTATTCTTATTCACCTACACAAACATTCAGCATGCAAATTATGTAAAGAGAGAGAAAGTGGCAGATATTTAGCTGTGCGTCTGGGCAAGAGATTCACGAACAACAACAAAGTGAGAAGTTGTTAATGGGTTTGATATAAACATCACACTTTATCTCCCTCACTACATTTCCCATTTCCCACTATTGGTAAGAAAAATACATATATTAACAAAAGCTAAATTTAAAATAATAAAATATGTTTGGGTGTGTGTGTGATCTGCCCCTACAGTGAGAATGTAATGATCTCACCCCAGTATCTCCAGTTTACAGTGTTGATTCACTAGTCCAGCACAGAGATTGTTCACTCCTAAATCCTGCAGTTTATTGTTATTTAAGTGCAACTCTTTAAGCCTTGAGGAGGTTGAGCGGAGAGCTAAGGCCAGAGATGCACAGCTTCTGTCTGTAAGACTACAGCCACACAGACTGGGAGAGAACACACACACACACACACACACACACACACACACAAAGACATAAAATTAACTAGAAAGATTTTTAAACAGTTCTCTCTCACAAACACACATATTTAAAACACTTTGTTGACAAGCATTGAAGTCATAGGGACTTGACATGTCAAGCCAACATCAAAGACCAACCACAGCCATTCATCATTTACTTGCTTTGTTCAAAAAAAATATTATTAATATTTGTAATAAAATATTAATTGCAAATATGTTATATGTTTATATTATTTAATATGAAGTATAATATGTGGGCAGTGGAGCCCTAGTGGTTAGGACCTTGTCTTTGTGAACTGAAGGTCACAGGTTTAAGTCCCAGCCTGGCCACTACTGAGGTTCCCTTGAGCAAGGTACCGCTGATGCTGTTGATGCAGCTCCACATGTGCGTAATGTGTGAAGTGTGAAGTGTGAAGTGAATATTTGTCATTGTGAACACACTCAAGCACCACAACGAAATGTGACCTCTGCATTTAACCCATCACACGTGCACACGTGTGTGATGGGTTAAATGTAGAGGTCACATGTCGCTATGGTGCTTAAGTGTCAGTCAACGCAATGACTACAGTAAACTAACTGCATTTTTGTCTCCTAATCATGACTATTAGATATTTACTGACTACAATTAACTAATTTCTGCACAATGCAAAAAAAAACTGTCTATATCTGTCTATATCTGTCTATAGCTGTCTATAGCTGTCTATAACTGTCTATAACTGTCTATAACTGTCTATAACTGGCTATAACTGTCTATAACTGGCTATAACTGTCTATAACTGTCTATAACGGGCTATACCTGGCTATAATTGTCTATAACTGTCTATAACTGGCTATAACTGTCTATAACTGGCTATAACTGGCTATAACTGGCTATAACTGTCTATAACTGACTATAACTGTCTATAACTGGCTATAACTGGCTATAACTGGCTATAACTGGCTAGCAACAAGTTTTTTATATAAGAAAGCTAAGTTGTCAATGTTCTACAACTCTATGAATATATTAATCCATTTAATATTTTATTTCTATTCAGTTTGGTAACACTGTTAGTGGGAAACAGGTCAAAGTCTGGCCAAGAGCACTTCAGTTATGTGGTAGAGAAGGGATGTAGGGTGATGGGTTTCAATTTTGAAACAACTCTGGTCATAACCTACTAACTAAATAAAAAACACCGGAAAATGTGAGAAAGTCATGATCTCACCTCAGTATATTCAGTTTACATTTTGGATTCTCGAGTCCAGCAGAGAGCAGCATCACTCCTGAATCTTGCAGAATATTTTTACTCAGGTTCAGCTCTCTCAGCCTTGAGTTCGAACTGAGAACTGAGGCAAGAATTGCACAACTTTTATCTGTGAGATTACACCAACGCATCCTGCACAAAAAACAATGATATATTTGTCACACCAACATCTCTCTCACACACACAGTAGAATAATCAAGAAAAAAGCCAATTAATACAAAACACAAGGATGCTAGTATTAAAATATGCACCATTTCAAAGTACCAGACTTTTCAACATTGTTTTTATATCCCTTAAGTAATTTGGAAAATATCCTTGAATGGAACAAAGATTTACTGGACACTTTATTTCACCACTACATATTCATCTGTAGTTTATGTTCAAGACCATAATTTATTAATTTTTAATAATAATAATAATAATAATAATAATAATCATCATCATCATCATCATCATCATAATTTATTATAATAATCAATCAATTAGCAATTAACAACATATTTAATTTTTGACCCAATAAGCGAAAGACAAAAAGCTCAATAATTTGTTATTGTTTACATAGTAGTGGTTTATATGCACCTTACAGAGCAATATTAATGTACAATATATACACAATAGGTCAGTAACTCACAGAAGTTTTTCCACTTTGCAACGTGGACTCTTCAGATAACCAGAGAGTAGCTCCACTCCTGAGTCTCCTACGTTTTTAAAGTTTAGAATCAATTCTTGTGAATTTGAAGGGTCACAGATCCTAAAAGAGAAATGCTTCATCAGAAGAAGATAAACATATGATCGTCTGTGAATGGTCAGAGTTTAACTCACTGTATGTTCTCCAGTGTACAGCACAGATCCTCCTGTAGATGTTGGGCCTCATTCACTGGTGCTTTACTGCAGTTCTGCTCTGGATCTCTCATGATTTTCAAAATTGAGGCCTGAGATACAGTGTCTTTCTCTCTAAACCTGCAGAATTCCAACAAGCTGAAAGATGAAGAAAGACTCTTACTCAGTGCAGATACTGACAAAGAAACTAAAAGATTCACAGTTAGTAGCAGACGACATTCCTGCAGTGATAGCATATATTATTTGGGGGATAAATGAAAGAAAATCAATTGTTAATGAAATACATTTTTAAATAACGGTTATAGTTCAGATAAATAAAACAGAACACAGGACTCCAGAGACTTATTTTGACTTCAAAATCAAGATCCCTTGTTAGAGGTTGCCCAAGCATGCCCAATAGGCAATTATGTATTCAATAATAAGACTGATGTCCCCACCACTTTCACCAAGAGTCATCTGGTTCTTGTTCCTGTTTGAAAGATTGGTAAATTCCTCAGTAGATAAGCAGATTAGGCTATGGTATTTCTGTATTGTGTTGTGCACCCTAGCAGTTAATGTTCTCAACAGTTTACTAAATAACTTACAATAAGTTCCTTTATTGTAAAACTTTATCAAACCAAAACGATTTCCAAATTTTAACAATTTCATGTAAAGAATGTGTTATTGATACATACAGTTAAAATAGTGAAGTGAAAGTGACTATTTGTCATTGTGAACACACTCAAGCACCACAACGAAATGCAACCTCTGCATTTAACCCATCACACGTGCACACTTGGAGCAGCGGGCAGCTATCAACAGCACCCGACAGGGACTCGAACCACTAGGCTACCACTGCCCACTCTAGATTGACCTAAAACAGAAGTGACAAATGTCCATGTAGTACATCAGTGTGGCTTTGGTGGTGTATATTTAGTTGAAGTCAGTCAGGTGGGCACTACCATGTTTAGTTGTTGTGAATTTAGATCATAATTACCTGTTTATATTTCCTAATTAATGTGTTTACTTTAAGTATGTTAATGACAAAGACAAGTCAAGTCAAGTTTATCTCTATAGCACTTTTTACAATTGACATATGACAACATGACACAAAGCAGCTTTATAGAAACCGGGTCCAAGACCCCAAAGAGCCAAAGGTGACAGAGGCAAAAACTCCCAACGCTGTAGAAAGAAACCTCGGGAGGCTCATCAAGAGAAAAGAATAAATAAAATAAATATATACAATAATATTAGTTCTCAGTACAAACAGGCCTTGTGTACATGGTGACTCAACTGTTTGGAGGATAAGGCTGTTCATATGGGCTCTTCTCAGCAGGAGTAAGCAGGATTTACATCACAATTAATATTTAACTCAGCAAGCAGAGAGTAAACAACTTATTGATTTTAAAATGTTTAAAGACAGGTTTAAAGGTGTCAACAGAGTCAGATCAGATGAGATCAGACCTGCTTTGCTCCTATGCCTGCCTAGGCCTTCCCTTAATGTTTGCTAATGAGATGGTCCCTGTTATCAGGGTGTTTACAAGTTGGAGTAGTCTGAAGGTCACAGCCATTATTAGATTAGGATACCAGTGAAGATGTCACAGAGTTGGGAGAGATGTCAAAGTGTTAAAACATGCTGGGTTGTGAAGATGAAAAGAGAAACAGAGAACGAAGTATGAGAAACAGAGAAATAGAATATTAACACAGTGAAATCTCTCACAACTAATGTGTCTGTCTGCATAGATGTCTGCAAAGATAACGATAGGTGTGCGTCAAAAGTGAAAGTGTATGTGTGTCTTGTGTATAAGGCCAATAACTCACTAAAGTTTCTCTAGGTTACAGAGTGGATCCTCCAGTAGATCGCAGAGCTCCTTCACTCCTAACTCTCCAGGCTCATTGCGGTTTAGGTTTAGTTCTCTCAGGTATGAGGAAGCATTTGATTTCAGAGCCTTAACAACATGAGCACAGCCTTCCTCTGTAATATTGCAGCCCTCTAGCCTGCAGATGAAAGAAAATCAATGAATATAAATTTCAAATAAACATGAAACAAATACATCATCGTTTACTGTAAAATTACATAAGATCATAACATAACATATTTATTAGCTTCCTTACAAACATCTTTATATGCATTATTTTTTAATAATACTTAGACAAACAATATTAATTAATTATTAATTAATTGATGTTTAAGAGTTTATTCATGTTTAAGAACCCGATCTTTAAATAAAACGCAAATTGCACAAACAAGCTGCAATCTGTAAATTCTCTTAAATTCTATAAAAAAAAATAAACAAATTTTGAAATTTTATGTAAGTCGGGATGTTATAAAATAATAATGCATTTATAGAATATTCAAGTTAAACTGTTTTGAAACATTACACAATTAGCAGACTGGACTGGAAACAGGTGAGAGTATAAAAGGAGCATCAACCAAGGGTTCAGCGTATTCAAACACACTTTGTGCCAAACATCATGAGACTATCGTCAGTCACTTCAAAAACCACATTTCTCAACCACTGAGCATGCATCTCTGTGACAAAGTAAGCTCACCTTAGTGTCTCCAGTTTACAGTGTGGATTCATCAGTCCATCAGAGAGCAGTTTCACTTCTGAGAGCTGGAGGGTATTGTAACTTAAATTGAGCTCTCTCAGACTTGAGGACTTTGAGCTGAGTGCTGAGACCAGAATTGCAAGGCTTTTCTTAGTGAGACTACAACCACAGAGCCTGAGAGAAAAATTACAAAGTCACATCTCTGCTCCATCAGACAAATACTGGTAAAAATGATAGAAAATACTAAGCCAGTTAGTGGGCAAAAAAGTCATCCACATGCAAGATATCAGTATATAGCAACACACACTGCCTAAACATAATAGTTACCCAGCTCCATAAAGCAGAACATAGTACTGTAGATACTTTCAGACCACTGCAGGAACTGAGAATGATTATAGTTCTTAGAACAACATTTTAAAGAACTATTTTAGCTCCTTCTATTTTTTTGGGTGGGTATTTTATCACACTAGAGGAACCATGAGTGATGTTAGTGATTGATCTAGATGTAGGATTACAGGAATTGCAGCCACCGTTCTTAAACAATCCATGGGAAAACAGCTCTTGCCTTTAAAACAAAGCTTTATTCAGATGGAATGGGGAATAGTGTGCAAATATTGATTTTTAGTCACAGTATCTCCATCTACTTCTAACTATTCATTCGGCTTCCTAGTGGTTGGTTTCTCTCATTGAGTCTCTAGAACTGTTTGGTCCAAAGCATTTCAAGTGTGAAGTGCCTATTTTACACAGAAACATTAAATTGAATCAAATTGTCGTCATTAAATTTAAGATCAAACAATGTTACAAAATAGAATAAATGATGCCAAACTAAATCCATGATGTATACTATTTAAAGATGCATTTACCATTTACTTTTTAGATTTTTCAAAATGCTTAGTATTCTTAAATGTCATTCTGAATTTTGAATTATTATGTAGGGATAAGAAACTCAATATATTTGAAACATTGTCTGGAGTTCCCACCAGCTTACCGGCATACCAGACTGGATCTTAATTCACTAGTCCATCCCAGCTCTTGTAGAAGCCAAGAGCTGGCTAGATCACGCTCACCTGAGTTTTAGACTATTTAACAGGAAGAAAAAGAATAAACCATGCGAAGTATTGTATTGCCATGCATTGCATACTGAGCGTTTTTCTTGGATGTTTGTTCTGGTTGTTGACTCTCATTTTTGGATTTTGACTTGGATTTTTGGATTTCGGATTAAACTTTCAAATGCTGCATTTGAGCCTGCTGTGATCATTACAACCTACAGTGTGAACCCTAAGAGTAAGCAAGTAATTAACTCACTGCAGTTTCTCCAGTATACTGTGTGGATCCACTAGTAAATCAGCAAGCTCCTTCACCCCAGCCTCTCCTGGATTATTTGAATTCAAATTCAGTTCTGTCAGGAGATAGGCATTTGATTTCAGAGCTTTAACCAGAGCTGCACATCCTTTCTCTGTAATACTGCAAACTTCCAGCCTGCAAAGAGAAAGACTAAATATTGGTTTGCAGTTCAACACACACAAATAATATAAAACACAAGGAGAAACACATAACTACAAAACAATATACAAAAAATCATAATTAGCATTATCGCTTTTTTTTGCTCCTAAACACACACCCATATTTAAGACCACTGCTTACAAAAAGACATTGCACAACATCTTGGCCTGTCTATGCCTCTTGTAGACCACTGCATAATGAACACAAATACATCCACATACAGTGTGTGTGTGTGTGTGTGTGTGTGTGTGTGTGTTCATTTGTGATTAAATGTCTAACCACAGTGTCTTCAGCTTGCAGTGTGGTTTCTTCAGTCCAGCAGCAAGCAACTTCACTCCTGAGTCTTGCAGTTTATTGTAACTCAGGTTCAGTTCTCTCAGGCTTGAAGTGCTTGAGTTAAGAGCTGCAGCCAGAGCTCGACAGCTTTCATCTGTGAGATTACAGTTGCACAGCCTGGGAGAGGAAGCAACCACATTTTTATCCTATTGTACTGACCATATAAGAGTTTCTAAACCCCCTGGTGGACATATGAAAAAATTGTGGTGGTGGTGTTTTGGTAAAATGTGTTTTCTTAAACTTAATTTTCATGAACTGTCATTGTAAGATTGAGCTAATTATCCACAAAAACATTTCTTTATTAGCTTAGTTTTTAAATCAGCAGTACAGCAGTAAGAAGCTGTCTAAATGTGTGAAAAGGAAAAGTCAGTAACTCACTGTAGATTTTCCAGTTTACAGTTTTGATGCTTTAATAGATCAGATAGCTCATTTTCTCCTGCATGTCCTAGTTTATTGTCACTCAGATTGAGTTCTCTCAGGTGTGAAGAGGTTGATTTCAGAGCTTCAGAACTAATCAGAGCAGCACAGCCTTCATCTGTTAAACTACAGCCCTCTAGCCTGGAAAGAAGAGATTAAAAGAATATATGGCTGGGTTTTGGTTGGTTTGTGCCAAGCAAAGATAATCCTTAATGAGCTGATATTGTATGATCTTTTCCAAATATGATTGGAGCTCTTGCAGAACACAGACTATGGGAATTGGGGTTGATATTTGTCAGCTGCAGCAGTCAGAACAAGTTAGATTAACTAGATTAACGTTTACTGAATAAAATACAAGAACTTGCTTATTGTTTTGTTAACTTACTATTTCATGTTAATTAAAGGTGAGGTCAAGAACACATTATACAAAACTAAATTTAGATTTTCCAAGTATTTTTATGTATTCCTAGTTCAGAGGTGAATTATGTTGGATTCATTCAAAATTCCACATTTTTTTCAAAACATTATTGTCCAATTAACACGACAAAAACTAGATAGAGATACTTTAATGATCCAGAGGGAAACTTTCTTACCAATAGCCACAATATACATACAACAATATAAACACACAAAGTACAAAAAACTGTACAAATACTGTACAGACTAAAACTATAATAGCATTTCACATCCACATAAATTTTGCCAAAAACTTTTTTTGCCCACATCTATAACACAGCAACAATCACTCAACAGTTGTGAGCATATATCAATGAACAAGTCAGTAACTCACAGAAGTTTCTCCAGTTTACAGTGTGGGTTCTGCAGTAGATCAGACAGCTCCTTCACTCCTGACTCTTCTATTTTGTTGTAGCTTAGATCCAGCTGTCTTAGATGTGAGGGGTTTAATTTTAGAGCTTTAACTAAAACAGCACAGCCTTCCTCTGTAATATTGCAGTCACACAGCCTGCACAGAGAAGTTAACAACATTTATTAATCATATTAATTAGGTTATCAATGCCTTAAAAGTGTTATTAAGCCATTATCACACACAATTGAAGGTCTGCTATACTGGTGTGGGTGTGTCCATAGAATAAGCTCCCCCACCCAAGTCATCACTATTTGTGTCTCAAGTGCATATTATTGCTGTTATAACTTTTAAGCCATTCACACACTCTTTAGATAGTCTTATTGTAAAGTGGTACACACAATTTCTGTATTATTTCCCTAATGTGCATATTTTACTCAACTTTTGAGAGGTCCACAGAGATAAAGTGGTAAACCCACCTCAATATCTGCACTTTACAGTATGGATTCTCTAGTCCTGTAGAGAGCAGCTTCACTTTTGAATCCTGCAGTTCATTCTTACTCAGGTTCAGTTCTCTCAGATTGGCAGAGACAGAGCTGAGAGCGGAGGTCAGAGATGCATAGCTTTTCTCTGTGAGATTACACTCACACAGGCTGAGATATAAATCATGCAGAAAAGTGTCATTGTACAAACACATTCTTTTCATCCAGTGTTATTTATGTGAACATGACACTATTCAAAATGAGTCAATAGCACAAGCATCAGCATATTTACAGACATGGAAGCCACATCACAAAGCATTTAAACAGCCAAAGAATGAAACCACATAAAAAAAGGTTTTTAGCAAATATTGGAGTACTGATAAAACTGATGCAAACATACAGCGGAAAGATGGTATATTCTGGAAAACACAGCTTATTGTTAAAGGTAAAATGTATAGAAACTACCTTTACTGTAATTATCAACGTATATTGACAAATACTGAATCTCATTATATTTCTGTGTCTCATTCTGTTCCTCCTGCTCACTAATCCTGTATGTAGGGGAGATGAATTGGCACAACATTGCTAGACCATATTGTCATTTAAATTAGCTGTAAATTAGAACTGAGAGCCAGATAAAGCAATAAAATCATGTGCATGCCATAATGTGTAATGCATAATGTTTAATTTTCTTTATATGTGCCAATAGTTTAACCAATTTTTAAATTCCCCTTATGTTAATCTATGGTTGTGGTAGTATAATATAAATATATATATATTTACAGTTAATAATCACTTACAGTTAATGTTTGAATTAAAGTCATTCTCTGAAAACGGTGGTGCATTTTGTTGTGTTACTTTTTTTCGTTCCTTTGCATTTTTAAATTCTCTAATTCTCTAAAAATAAAATATTACCAATATTTGCTTTCATTTCATACAGTGTACATCAAGATTAGTCAGTCATCTTTATCTTGTCTTCAGCTAGTTTAAAACACTGCTGCATGACTTTTGACTTATACTAGAAAGAGGGCTCATATTACCCCAGATTTAGTTTCTTTTCTTTTGGCTTTCAGTCCATTTTAAGATCCTTTTTTAGATTTAATTAATACTTACTACTTATTACTCCTTACTACTTATGCAGCTGTTGACACGCTCTAATGTTTGTCAGAGAGGAAATTTCATATGTTAATGGTTTGGGTCTTTAAGGAATTTAATTGATTCTCTGTGTTTATGTTTTAAATGTAGTTTTTGGGTGTTTGTGGCTTCTTTGTAAAGCAATTTGGCAAACTGAGGTGACATAAACCAACTTTATTTTCTAACTAAAATTTTTGTTTTAAAAAAGATAAGGTGAAAAGGGAAACTGCAGCAACACAGTTTTAAATTAAAACTCACATCACTTTTCTAGATGCTTTGATCACTGGCATCAGTTTCAGAAGACATTCCTCTGATGAGTCAAATTTACTCAGGTTAAACTCATCAAGCTCTGCTTGTGAGTTCAGCAATATGAACACCACAGCAGACCATTGGGCAGAAGAGAGTTTAGCTCCAATGAGATGACCATCACTTCCACGGTTCAGATACTTTTGTACCTCCTGCACTAGAGAATGATCATTCAGCTCATTCAGGCAGTGGAACAGATTAATGAATTTCTCTGGATAGGGATTCTCTCCGATCTTCTCCTTGAGGTACTTTACTGTTTCCCCTTTGCTGTAAGAGTTGCTTTCTGTTTGTGGCAATAGACCTTTCAAAATAGTCTGGTTGGACTCCAGTGAAAGTCCCAGAAGGAAACGGAGAAAAAGGTCAAGGTGTCCATTCTCACTCTTGAGGGCTTTGTCTACTGCACAGTTGAGGAAGTCTGAAATTGTTGGTTTTTTAAAGAAATCAAAAATCCCAGTTGCTTGCTGTAGCACCACATTTCTATGGTCAGAGACAAAGGAAAGAAATGCATATAAAGCAGCTAGAAACTCCTGAACACTTAAATGCACAAAGCTGAAAACCTTCCCCAGGTGCAGCTCAAATTCCTCCCTGAAGATCTGGGTACAGACCCCTGAGTATATGGAGACTTTACTAACGTCAATGCCACACTCTCTCAGGTCCTCCTCATAGAAGATCAGGTTGCCTTTTTCTAGCTGCTGAAAAGCCAGCTTTCCCAATGCCAGAACAGTCTTTCTAGTCTGGACATGGTCAGTGTCACATTGTTGGTTGTCACGTTTGATCTGGAAGTTCAGGAAATATATGAACATTTGAGTCAGAGTCTTTGGGATCTCTCCACCTTCCGCTTTACTCAACATCCTCTTTAGAACAGTGGCTGCGATCCAGCAGAAGACGGGTATGTGGCACATGATGTAGAGGCTTCTCGATGACTTAATGTGTGTAATGATTCTTTCTGCAAGGCTCTGATCACTGATCCGTTTCCTGAAGTATTCCTCTTTCTGAGGGTCATTGAATCCTCGTACTTCGGTTATCTGGTCAACACACACAGGAGGGATCTGGCTGGCAGCTGCTGGTCGAGTTGTTATCCAGAGGAGAGCAGAAGGAAGCAGATTCCCATTGATGAGGTTTGTCAAAAGCACATCCACTGAGGCTGATTCTGTGCACTCACACAATCTGTCATTGTTCTGAAAATCTAGAGTAAGTCGACATTCATCCAGACCATCAAAGACGAATATGAGTTTGTTCGCATTGCTTTGTATTAGTGGTAATGCATTACTTTGTGGGAAAAAGGAGTGAAGGAGATCTATTAAACTGAGCTTTTTGTGCTTCATCAAGTTCAACTCCCTAAATGGGAGAGGAAAGATGAAGCTAATGTCCTGATTGGCTTTCCCTTCAGCCCAGTCCAGAATGAACTTTTGCACAGAGACAGTTTTTCCTATTCCAGCAACTCCCCTAGTCAGCACAGTTCGGATTACTTTGTCCTGTCCTGGTAAGGGTTTGAAGATGTCATTGCATTTGATGGGCGTCTCCTGTGGAAACTGTTTCCTGTATATCATTTCAATGTTTCTCACTTCATGTTCATTATTGACCTCTCCACTCCCTCCCTCTGTGATGTAGAGTTCTGTATAAATCTCATTCAGTGGTGTTGAGCTTCCATGATTTGAGATGGTTTCCCTAAACTTTTCCAGTTTGGATCTATGGCTTTGTTTACACAATGTGATCAGTTCTGAAAAGCAAATAGCAAAATATTGTAAATGTTTATTAGTTACGTTTCAGCTTAGGATTTGTGGCTCATTTCCAAAGTTGTTTGACATTATTAAAGAAAAGATTTTCTTCGCATTGAAAATAATTCAGGAAAGTTCAGGTGAAAATTAGATATGCACAGTGATATTGAAATCTTATAGGCATCGGCAGATCACACATAAATATAAAAACATCTGCATTGCCAGATATGTACATGATAAAATATTGGCATCGGCATGCGTTTCCCACATTTGTGCATCCCTTACCTTTTTAATACTAGTTTTTCTGCAACTTTGTTATTTATTGCTTCTGTCGCTGCAATATTAGAAAGCCAGAACTAAGGATGCACAAGGAAATCAGAATCATATTGATATACTGTAGCATAGTAGATAGTATGCAGCATATCAAAGCAGGATGTTATGTGATGGTGGAATACTGTGCTAAAACATATATAATAAAAAAAGAGAAAAATAATAGTCATAATATTTATAATGCTTTAATGTGCCACCAGGAGGAGCAGTGCAGGGTTTAAAGAGGAAACTCAAGTGCAAGGGCAGAGTGACAAAAAACCTGCTACCCAGAATTCAAACTCATGGCTCAGTGGTACAGAGGCAAGTACTCTTAACTACTGCCCCACAGGGGAGGAGCCACAGGCAGGAGGGAGCAGTATTAGAGCTACATGTGAACACTGAAAGACCCAATGGCTGACCCAACCAAAATGACTCTCTCCTCCTGCACACCTCTTGCTTCTTAGTCTTTGTTAAACTCTTCCCCTTCCCCTGAGGAAAGCTAAGTCTGTTGATTTATTTTACAGTGTCCTTAAAGCCCCTGGGTTGCTTAACCAACATGTCGGGGATCTAAAGAGTTCCCTCTCCCCTGAAGTGTTGGGACGAAGGAAGCACAGACAAATAAGAGAAGGCACTTCCCAAGGACAGGAAAGAAAGAGATAGTATCAACAGAATGTCCTTCATTATACCGTTTACCGGCAGAGTCAGACTGACACCAAACTGGTAAGGGTCAAGGCCAGGTGTGGCTCATGCCTCCCGATTGCCTCTCCCAAATGGTCGCTGCTGCCCTCTGCTGATCCGGGATGTAACTGCAGCAGAGGAACCACTTACAGATACTAATAAGTATTTTATTATTAATTATTTGGAAGCTGTACTTTTGTGATCCAGGGACATGCACCAATTTCTTAATTTTAAAGAAAAAACTTTTTAAAATCAACATCGGCTTTGCAGATATATACATAAAAATGTTGCATATCGGCATTGGCCTAAAGTCTTCACATTTCATTTACTGCATTTCACTAGCATAACAGTTTATTCAAGCTCATTAAAAATAGTTATAAAATATCATATGATATATCATTTTAATTAATAATGAAATATAAATAATAATATTAAAAAAATAAATATTTCTTTAACAGCTGAAATTTCTTATATATATATTTTTATTAGATAGATCGATTAAAACTTCATTAATCCCTTGGGAAGGTTCCTTCGGGTTTCCAACTAATTCCCATCTACAGGCTCCCCCAGTCACATGATCTTTCTATTCTAGGTGGATGTGAGGGTCGGTTGCTGAGCCTTTTTTCTTTCGGTTTTCTGACCACAATGACAATCGTCATTTTGGTTTCCAAAAGTCCAGGCAGGTAGAAAGTTGCACCACTTGGAAAACCACAAGCTTCCTCCCCTTAATCAAAAAGCTTTAGGCATGGAGACCAACCCCTGTTGTTATTAATTAGCAATGACAAAACTGGCAAAGGGTTAAATGAGTGAAATTAAAGTAAATAAATAAATCTTTATCCAATCAGATCAAAATATAGGGTTTTCTGGTCTAAATGATATGCAGTAATAAAAATGATAACGTATTTTCACCGTTTTTACAGTTCACTTTGCATTGACTTTAATTCATGTCATTTATTCATTTCTGACTGCACAAACTGATGAGTGTAACAAGAGAATAAAGACTGAAAATAATGTGAGGAACCTTTTAGCACTAGAACAGTATTATCTAGTAAATAAAATGTTTAATAAATGGCAGCAGTATGCACATCAAAGCTTTACCGAATAATTTCTGGTTAACTATGGGATAAAAAAAGTATAAGTATGAATTAAAAATGACTCTTAAAGATGTAAAAATCTTAATAAAGATTTCATTTGGCTGTGAAATTAGAATTCTGTTGTGAATTCTTGAACTCTGTGTGTCAAAATGTATGTATAACCCTGTTTTCTTTATAAATGTATAAATTGTTACGTGAATCACTGTAAAGTTTAATGTAATAATATAAAATAACTTTTGATATTTACATACGGTACCTGCACTGACAGCAGCCACATCAGGAGAGCCTCCAGCCTTAACTGCACCGCTGCCGAAGCTGGAAGTTTCTTTTCCTGGAGGGAAGGCAACTACTTAAGTGCTGATCCAGATATTTATCTATAAATCTGTACATTTGAGCCATATAACTAAAGACAAATTGATCAGCTCACAAATGTTAAAAACCGTGCACTGCTTACCTCCATGTATGTGGGTTATAACTGTCAGTGGTCCTTGAATATTAGTTCTATCAATCACAGGAGCACAGACAGTCCCTCCTTTCTGAGCGCTGATGTTCTGGACAGAAGCTAAGGAAGCTGGAGCTTCCATCTCTTAACTGAAACACAAAAATATCAGAAATTAATTTTCATTGTTGAAAATGTAGCACTGACCTCGCTCCTTTTTGTTGTTGGCAAAGCAGACACAGTTTCACTTCCACTTAAATCTGGTTTGGACCACATCAGGAGGAAGTGCTGCTGTTTTGTTTTTTTTTGTTTTGTTTTGTTTTTTTACATGCCAAAGATGATGGAATGATTCTGGATTGTTCATCTCACCACGTCCAGCACCACACCTGCTTTGCTAATGAAACAGGCATCACATGGATCAAATACCTGAGAATCAGCTGAAGAGAAGAAGTCGAGAGTTTTGTTGGTTGTTGTTAAAGGAGGAAGCTTCTAGCCTTTGTTAGTGAAATATCATCAGCGTATGTTATCAAAGTGTGATGTGCAAGGTGCCATTAACCTTCATGGGTGTGTCCAAATCCATTTGGCTTGACAGCAGAAAATTGGTGAATTCGGACACTCAGCTTTAAAACTCTAAGACTATTTGACCAAACTTTAGGTCATCTCGACCGCCTTCAAACGGAGAAGATTTCAAAATACTCGTCTTTTCTGCGCGTAATCATCAACCAAGGCCAGATTACATGGACTTTCCTAAAGGTTCATCTCTTATCAACGATACGTCCGTCTGAATCAAGACTTTTTGAAGTCACAACTGGTTAAAACTGGTTCCACCTAAATCTGCTATAAAATGTACATTGAGAGACTCAGACCTGTCCTGAGCTCCGTGAGTCTGCCTGCTTTCTCTCTCTCTGTTTCTGTGGGACGTCCTAAATCTTTTGAAGGACTCTCTCTCTCTCTCTCTCTCTCTCTCTCTCTCTGCTAAATAAAACTTTTACAGTTACTTTACGGTGTAATTCTGACCTCTCCTTGAAGACACGTCGACACTCGCCACCATCACTCTCTCTCTCTCTCTCTCTCTCTCTCTCTGTTGAATAAAACTTTTACAGTTACTTTATGGTGTAATTCTGACTTCTCCTTGAAGACACGTCGACACTCGCCAACATCAAAATCAAACTCTGTGCTGGCGCAAGACACAAAAATGTTGTCCTGACTAACTTAAATACTTAGAGGTGTGTTAAGGGCATAATAACATGCAGTAAATCAGAATAGTGTGTCACCTCAACTTTGAAAGGCAGGAGCTCCTGAGCTTTGGTGTATTGTTATTATAATTGTGTGTTAGTGTTTTATTGTGTGTCTGGATTTCGTAAGTAAAAGGACCTGCTTGCAGGCAAAGTGAAAATGATCCTGCCCGTGGTAGAAAGTAGCCCTGCTCCTCAGCTTCCTTTTTCTTTCTTGCTGTATGAACAATGAAGTTACAGTAGTTGAGTTATTAGCATTTGCCGTTTAAGCCATTTTTCACTGTCATTCCACAAGAAAATATAACAACTGGAAAGAAATTACACTACATATGAGGAATGTTACATCTGACTTCCTTTGTCTGTTATGAATCTCCATTGTAAAGCTCTGACCTTACTGACCTAACCTCACCAGAAGGTAATCCACAGTTTTGAAATACTGGAAACACCATGTGATTGCTACATGTGCTGGGAAAATGCATTGTGAAAGAAAACTAAAAGTTTTGCCTAATGTTAAACTCTATAGGACTCGTTTAAAGAACAAAGTCAAGCATTTTGCAAGCAATCTGTTCTGAGAATCTGGTGTGAGAATTTAAGTTTTTCTTGGAGAAGAGCTGAATTCTGGCAAAATCCATCATATCAGTACAGTTCATAAAATCATTATTTAAACTGTATAACCTACAATAAACATTGTTGTTGCACATGCTCATTTAGAGGACATTAGAAATAAGATGTCTATAATGACTGAATCAATAAAGCATTGTACATGTGCACAATAATAGAGAGTTTAATATTGCACAACTTAAATAGAAGTCCAGGCCAGGAAGGACAGCAACACGTTCACAAAGGGCTTGACCAAATATCATAAACCAGATCCAGGATAAAAAACAACAGGAAACAGTGCATGGTCAGTTTGGAAACAAACATATTTTAATGAAACAGCAATATTCTTAACACACTCTTTATCAGTTATGTAACTTTCACAAGGATAAATTATTTGTGTAGACCAATACAGAACACATCACCAAAGAAAACATTAGCATTGCAGAACACACGGTTGAAGCAGTTTATAGTTTATACAGCATTTACAATATGACCCCAAGTTCACTTTATCCATGTAAAAATACAGCCTTTGTCTAATGTTCAGAAATAATAAGTAAATTGATTGAACAAGAACAATTATGGAAGAGAAAACTGATACAATAATGGGAGACAGTGTGCTTAGGCATCTGATGGTTTTGTAGCTCAGAGGCTAAAGAAATTTTCTGGAGAGAAGAGAAGTATCTGAAACAGTTGTGTTGTTGTACTTGTTGATTAATTTGTTCTACTGGTGTAAATATTGTAGACCAAAAAAAACTAAATTCTCCTGTGTTTATGATTTTCTATTATATTTACTATAAAATTTCATAATTTCATTTTTTGTATCAGTCTCTGAAGAAGGAATTTTTCAAAATTACAATATAATTCACTGTAAACAAGACAAGCAGAGTGTTCAGAACAATAAACAAAGTCTTTTACACCTAGTGTCATGATGTCTATGTTACTTTGTTTAATATCCAAAATATTTTTACATTTCTTTTATTTGTACTTCTGAAACGTACTGCTAAAATGATAAATCCCCAAATCAGCTTTTTAGGTAAAATTTTTGCTTACAGTGCCCTGAATACAGCCTACCTGAAATGTTCTTTTACATGCGGACATATGGCCTAGCACTGTAAGACAAAAAAGAACAGTATAGTGAGACATATACAGTAACCTAATGAAAAGAGCACAATATAGAAATTTTCTGCAAAAGTACATAAAATACAACGAAAAGGCTTCTTACACATCTCAAGATGAACAAAAATTGAAATGTGGTGAGGTGAAACCTTTCAAAATCCATTAGGAATCATCTATTAGCAATTAAAAAACAATTTGCTGCAATTACTGTTTTAATAATTCTTTTCTTTCTTTCACTGTTTTAGTTATTCTACTTCATTTATTTTTTGCATCTTTTTGTTTTAAACCTTTTGAAAATGCTTTGGTTTAATAATGTACTATTATATTAAAATTACTTTTTACTTTACCACATCAAGCTACAAATGTCACGGGCTCCGTTTTTAAGCAAAGCATAAAGCGAAAGGCACAAATAACACTTATGAGCTATTATGCTATTTTGAGGTTGGCATAAAAGACCTAGTGCCTGCGGAAGGCAACCAAAGCTTGTCCTAACTCCTCCATTTTCCAGAACAGATCTGCTTGTGCATGAAATGAAAATGTGTGAGCACAGCATTTAGGGAGCAGCACTGCTCCACCTAAGTCTTTCGAGGGCCATTAGTGCACTTTATGGACATACCTGTGTCTGTAACAAGCGCTGTGCACCTGCATAAATTACTTAAATGCAGCACTGTAATAAGGCTTATTAATACACCATGAACTTTTGAAACTGCCTTATCGTCTCACTGTCTCACTAGAAATTCACCAACTCTGCGCCCAGCTACACATAATTTAAAAATCTCCACTTCTACGAGCAGGATATGTGCATGTGTGTGTAAAAGGAAGGATACATTATTTTAAGGGACTTGAGCTACATAAGAAAAGTATATTTTTATAATCACAAGATACAGAATGTAAACATCGTACTGTACCGGTCTGTAAGGAAGTGACTTACTTTAGTTTTTCCAGTTTACAGTGTGGATCCTCCACTAGTTCAGAAAGCTTCTTCACTACTGACTCTCCTGGTCTGTTGTCATCTATATTCAGCTCTTTTAGGTGTGACGGGTTTGATTTCAGAGCCAAAACCACAGCAGCACAACCGTCCTCTGTGACACTGCAATAGTTTAGCCTAAAAGAAGAAAACTATAAGTTTTGGGGAAAAGAATACACCAAAATAAAGAGAGAAGAGGAGAAAGGATAAAAAAAAACTGATAATCTAAACCAGGACTTGACTTGACCTGGAAGCCAGGAAAGAAGAAAAAGCAAGGACAGATAACACACTGGCATAGGAAAATGATCATATATTTCAATTTAAGCCTTATGTAATGTTGAGCTCCATTATAAGTAGTTGTTAGTTAATAACAGCAACCTTGACCAAAGAAGGGCTGTTCCCTCTGTACACATATTGTATAGTTTGCAGCGGAATTCCATTGTAGCTCTTTGGAAGGCAATTATTACTGGATCAAACATCAGCAAGATGAAAACTGCAGCAATTGATGCTGTAGCCAACACATCTGGGTATGTGAAGAGAATTCAGCTGCTGGATACTCTTCATATACTGTTTATGCACACATATATGAGTGTGATTATGATAGATGACCTTACGTTAATATCTCCAGTTCACAGTGTGCACTCTCCAGCCCAGCAGAGAGCAGCTTCACTCCTGTATCCTGCAATTTATTCTTACTCAGGTCTAGTTCTTTGAGACTTGTTTCTGAGCTGAGAACTGAGGCCAGAATTGCACAGCTTTCCTCTGTAAGATGACATTTCGACAGACTAGAAAAGAGTAAGGACACATGCAGTCACTAACGAAAACACATTGTAGATGCATACGTGTTATGTTGTTGCATGATTGAAATGAATCAGAAAAAAATGATCTCACCAGAATTATTCTCTCTAGACTTCCCCTTTCTTTCACACAAATATTTAAGATTAATATATAAGTAGGATTATTCTTGATTGTTAATCTAGCATATAGTACATAGTACATAACAAGGTTAGGATTTTTGAGCTAAATACCTCATGTACTTGGAATGTGACAGAATTAAATCACCCTTGCTTCTCCCTAAGATTTTTTCAACATTGTTGAAACCCTATTTTTCTTCTTCTTTTTTAAAACTAATCCAATAATAAGATAAGATAAGGTCTTTTCTGACATCGCATGACACAATGAAATTCAGGTGCATCAATAAAAAACAATGCGCTTAAATATATTTCCATAAATATATACATATTTCTTAAAAAACATAGTACTTATTAAAAGAAACCTCTACAGTCTCTACACAGGTTGAAATAATAATGTTAATAATAATAATAATAATAATAATAATAATAGCAATATTAGTAATTGGATTTATATTATTATTTTAATTGGTTATAGTTCACATGTGGTTACTATACAAATGGTGAAGTTTGTTTATTCCTCTTGTGGGGCACTGAACATGTTGATAAAATTTGGGGAGAACAGTGTTTTGTTTGCTTGTTAAACTCGTTACAAACATACTATCTGGGTGGCCATTCATTTGTTTAATAATAATAGTGCTTAGCAGAAAGCCCAGGGCAATTGTAACATAAGCATCTGGAGATGTGTAAACAGCTGTGATGATGATGGCTGGTAAATGGAATGGACAGCATTTTATTGATCTATACTCCTATTCCAGAGATCAGAGGGCATTGCATACACACAGTCCTCCTCCTCTGCTCCTACCAGAATATTTGGTCCTATCAGCTCTGTGTGCTACCCGACCCTAAAATGTTATCCTAACCTGGAAATGTTGGGTTAAGCCATGTCTCTGTAATTGCCATAATAAAGCAATCCTGTGTTTTTCTGCATGTACATAGAAAGTTCCAACTGGTCCATTTTGTTCTGAAGTGATCTTGCATTGGAAATTGAGAGACTTAGCAGCGAAGGTTTATGCGTATTGTGTGCTAGTCTAGCACATATAAAAGCCCAGCAACCCCACTTTTGCTTTCTTTTTTGCTACTACAAATCTAAAGCATATAACAGAGTGAGCATAAAACTGGAGGTAGCTAAGAGGTGAAGAACATAAACTGGGACACTCTCATGATTCAGTCTAAACTGTGCAGCAGCTGTAGCCAAGTATATAAAATGAATGCTACTTGATTAACTATACAATTACCCATTAGCTCTATTAGCTAATACTGGGGGGGGGGGGGTGCCTGGTTATTAAGTCGGCTAGCTTCAGGTAATTTCTACAAAATTGTATTGTACACTATGCCTTTACATAATGTATACAGTATGTTAAGTGATAGTGAGAGAGCTCATAATCTCACCTCAGTGTCTCCAGTTTACAATATGGGTTCTTCAGTCCAGCAGATAGTAGCTCTACTCCAGCATCCTGTAGTTTATTGTTACACACCTCAAGCACTTTCAGACTTGAAAGATTTGAGCTCAGAGATGATGCTAGAACTGCACAGCTTTTCTCTGTGAGATTGCAGGTGCTGAGTCTGGAAGAGAAATATTATTACAGAAAAGCATATCTCTCTCGCTCTCTTCCTCTCTTTCTCACTCACACACACCAAAACATTAGACTATGGTCCACAGTCTTAGCCAAAATAAGAACATTCAAAAAAATGAGAACATTAATTATGAGAAGGCTCTGAAAATTTTTTTATGTTTTTTCTAAAGCAGTGAAGCCACTTTATCAACATTACCAATGTGCATCTTGGACATAAATCATGGAATGCAGCAGTTTACCTCAATATTTAAAAATCAAAGGTTGAACAAAAAAACCCTAAAATTCCATATATAAAATCCATAAATCCATATTCCATACACACACACACACACACACACACACATATATAAAATTTGTCATCATTCTGGTAGAGTTTGGATGAGAAAAGAGTTCATGGGAAATGCTGTTATTTTAGGTGAAAGTAATGAGAAATGATTCAGAGTTTGGTTCACATAGGCTCCTGTTTAGTTGAGTTTGTGAACATTTAATTTGAGCTCTCAACAGGTAAGAAGATAGTTGGGCATAAAAGACTATTTCTAGTAAGTAACAAGTCTATGGAAATTTACCATCATCAAGACATCTCACTGTGCCTAAATTAAATAATTTGTGTAGTAACAAAAGTTCTTTGTCTAATTTTTATCTAAAGAACATTTACTATGATAAATAAAAAAAAGGAGTTAAAGAGGGAGAGAGAAAAGTGGGAGTCAAGATTGTTATTTCAACTCACCGTAATTTCTCCAGTTTACAATGAGGATCGTTCAGTAAAACAGACAGCAGTTTTACTCCTGAGTCTGTTATATTATTGTGGCTCAGACTCAGCTCTTTTAAGTGTGAGGGGTTTGATGTTAGTGCTAAAACCAGAGCTGCGCATCCTTCCTTTGTAATAAAACAATATGCCAGCCTACAGAATAATGAAAAAACGTTCATGAACAAATTAATAAGCAGAACTCATCTTGGGAAAAAAACTAATTCAACACAAAAAGGTGTATGTGTGTGTGTCTATGTGTGTGTGTGTGTGTGTGTGTGTGTGTGTGTGTGTGTGTGTGTGTGTGTGTGCAAGAGATATCTACTTTCACATTGAGAAGGTGATGAACTCACCCTAGTGACTCCAGTTTACAGTGTGGATTTTCCAGTCCAGCAGAGAGCAGCTTCACTCCTGAATCCTGTAGATAATTTGCACTTAGGTATAGATTCCTCAGACTTGAGGAGCTCGAACTTAGAGCTGAGGCCAGAGCTGCACAGCTTACATCTGTCATACCACAATGCCAAATACTGGGACAGAAATTGTATCTTAGAGCTCTGTCATTTCAAACACACACACACACACACACACACACACACATACACACACACACACACACACCTCTATTCAATTAAATTGTACTTACCACAGTTTCTTTAGTTTACAGTGTGGATTCTCTAGAGCAGCAGAGAGCAGTTTCACTCCCGAATCACCTGCTTCACTGCTACTGATGTCTAATTCTCTCAGACTTGAAAACTTTGAGCAGAGAGTGGAGGCCAGAACTGTGCAGCTTTTCTCTGTAAGACTGCAACTTTGCAAACTGAAAGAGAAATGATACATCAGAAAACTTTTCACATACAGAAACCTAAAGAAACTGATCACTAAACATGCACAAACACCCTCCCCCCATACACACACACATGCACATTGTGGGAGATCAGCATCTATGGTTAAAAAGTAATGGTCTTACCTCAATCTTTCCAGTTTACAATGTAGGCTCTCCAACCCAGCAGAGAGTAGCTTCACTCCTGAATCCCCCAGCTGATTATTACACAGGCTTAGCTCCTTCAAACTTGAGAACTGTGAACTGAGGGCTGAGGCCAGAACTGCACAGCTTGTTTCTGTAAGATTACAACTCCATAAACTAGAAGCAAAATGATAACATATTAGAACCATGCTAATTTTCATGCATTGCACCTCTATACACAGAAAAACCTAAATGGCTATAATAGCTGATGATACGATCTAGAAACTACAATTCAAAAGTAAGAAATTTAAAATGAATACACAAATAAAACCACCACTGTATTCATATGTAATGCTTTATTTGCATAGCCCCCTGTTACTGCTTTGTAGATGCATATCTTCCTTACATTAAACAAAATGTGTTTACTTTGCCTTCGTTTTTCCTAAAACTGAACTTGGTCCTAACCCTGACCGTAATCATTACACTGCTGACAATTAACTATATTTCTCTAGGTCAGTGTTTCCCAAAGGGTCAGCAATGTAAAAGGTACTGTGGGTGGGCCCCAAGATATTTTTTAAATGTATGATGTGATCATCTAACCTCAGTTTCTCAAGTTTACAATTTTGATTCTCCAGTCCAGCAGAGAGCTGCTTCACTCCAGAATCCTGCAGATCATTGAAACTCAGTGTCAGCTTAGTCAGACTTGTGGAGTTTGAGCTGAGAGCTGAGGCAAAAACTGAACAGCTTGCCCCTGTGAGATCACACTCCCACATCCTGGGAGATAAATTATGATATATGAGATTGATGTACTATACAACATCATGTATATGTCCAGACCAAAGTACTACACCAATAGCACAAACAAAACAAGATTTAAGGGATATTGTCAAGCATGTAACAAAAAGTAAGGGTATAAAGCAATGAAAAGTTTTAACAGGAGGGCATTTTATCAAAGAAATATTAAATATATATATTTAAATATAAATGAATGCACATTGAATTTGCCAGCAAGCAAATTATTACAATAATGGAGTTAAGTGCATGAGTGCAATGCATGTGTCCTGTAGTTTGCCAGTGAAAAGTAACTCAAGTGCATCACAATAGAATTTGACCTCAGATTTCAACTTAACACATGGAGCAACAGCACCCAGAGAGCATTGTAGTGGTACCTGGTACCAGGGCATGGACTTGAACTTCCAACCCTCTGATCACAGGGCACTGCCCATTTTCTTTTGGGTTAAAGGAGAGTGCTTTGTTTACAGTGAATGGTAATATGAAAACAGATAAAGGAGGGCAAAGCATGTTATTGACTCTTTTACTTTCCAGGGAATGTGGGCTAGTTTGTGCATATTTGATGTTGAGATATGTATATATATTGTTATTGCTATCCAGTGTCGAGCAGAGGAGTATGGGTTCCCTTTTCTGAGCCTTGGTTCCTCCTGAGGTTTCCTCCTACAGCTTAGGGAGTTCTTCCTTGCCTCTGTTCACCTTTG
This sequence comes from Arnoldichthys spilopterus, assembly GCA_037974385.1. NCBI lineage: Eukaryota > Metazoa > Chordata > Actinopteri > Characiformes > Lepidarchidae > Arnoldichthys > Arnoldichthys spilopterus. The sequence continues at coordinate 38,919 of JBBPDA010000132.1, read as the reverse complement.
GCTTGCTCATTGGGAGCTTGAACCCAGATTCTGTAAAGCTGCTTTGTGACAATGTCAGTTGTAAAAAGTGCTATAGAAAAAAACTTGACTTGACTTGAAGATCACAGGTTAGAGTCTTGGCCCAGGTGCTATTGCCCCATATGTGGATGGGTTAAATGTAGAGGTCACATTTTGTGGTGCATTTTGTGTGATGGGGTCACTTGAAAAATAAAATGTAACTTTTTATCTACATAAACTTTGTGGCATCCCACAAGACAACTCTGTACAGTGTACACATATCAATTACTAAAAGCTATTTAATGGTTGTGCACTATTTTTACATATTTTGTGTACTATTCATATTGTGTGCTAGTGTGCAAGTTGAGATATAGCAGTTGTCACTGCATATGGATAGTGGTAATTGCTCGTGCTAATTTGCAGCCCATGGTGAAACTGTACTGTTTGAAGCAATGTTATATTGTTTTTAGTATATTCCCTTAAAAATATGTTTTTCAGTGGGAATGCCCCTGATTTATGAGTACATGTATATCTTGGGTGATATTGTTAGAAAATTGATGCATCTTCTGACAAAATATCTGTAGCTTGTTTTCAAGCTGCCTGAAGGCAGCAACTACTTGGAGGCTTGGCAACAGTGGTACAGAGACTCAGCAACATACAGCAATAAAGCTGCTGTCAGGATCAGTGCAGGGAAAGGGCAGAAATGGGAACAATGAGGTTTCACATGTGGTCTTTCTCTGAAATTTCAATAATTTCCAAATTCAATATCATGCCATTGAGAATTAAATTTGTTGTTTTTCCCTTCTTTTGGTTTTAATTAATTATTCCTAGAAGTAAATATGAACAATATGGTGAAATGGCATATGGTGTTTAGTTGATTCAGCAAAAGATGAGGTAAATTACTCACTCTAGGTTCTCCAGTTTGCACAGTGGATCTTCCAGTAGATCAGAGAGCAGCAGCAGTCCTGAATCTCCTAGTTTATTGAAATTTAGTTTCAGCTCATGTAGGTCTGATAGGTAACACAAACTGGTGAGAGAAATGTAAAAACTTTTAGATATCACAAACTTCCTGTCCTTGTTGCCCTGTACTGTAGGTGTGTTAGATTTCCTGAAAAATTAGACTGCCTTAATGAGCAGTCTCCCCCTTCATGTCTGTACAAAATGCCCAACACCTTTTGTTTAGTAACTGAAGCCACACCCACACTTTCTGTACAAGTGCACATTCGCACATTCTACACTATGAGACAACAATATTTCCTTATCACATATAGAAATGTATGAGGCGGACACTAAACACTCACTCACTCACACAAACTGGGGCACAAACATAAATTGTTGGGTGACTTCATTTGCAATTAATGGTGGAGGTGGGCACTTTCTGCAGTTATGAAGGTTGGGACTCCATATAAGAATTCCAGTGTTAAAGAATCAAGACACAAAGTCAACAACGCACTGTAGATTTTTTAGTTTACAATTCGGATCCTCCATTAGATTAAATAGCTCCTTCACTCGTGGCTCTCCTGGTCGATTATAGTTCAGATTCAGCTCTCTAAGGTACGAGGGGCTTGATTTCAAAGCTATAACCAAAGCAGCACATCCTTCATCTCCAATACTGCAACATTCAAGCCTAAAGAAAGAAAGAGCAAAAACACAACTCAGCCTACACACAAATAAATGCAACATGCAAAATAATGAAATAAGCACACAGAACAGAATGATTTAAACACAAAAATGATAGGGTATTAAACATATAGTTCTATGTTTTAAAAAAATGTGTTATATGGATCTGACCTAAAACATCACATTATAAAGTATAATATAATTAATTTTCATTGAATGGGATGACAAGCAGTTGTGAGTGAAAGATGAACAGGGATCCAGCAAAGCCTGATCACACTAACAACACATTTGTGGATGTATATCATGGCTCAAACAAAGGAGGAGTTTAATTATCTCAGTTGCCAATGTCCATGAAGCTGAAAAAATGTTTGGACTCCACCAATCAACAGTCAAACAGACTGTTATCACTCTACCCAGAAGTCGTTGAGCATTAAAAATAACTTCAACTGCAAGGCATGTAATAGTCAGAAGATACAAAGGAACACAGGGGAACTTCTAAGCAACTGAAGACTGTCTCCCATTAGTGAATGTTAATGTTTGAGTCCACCATCAGGTGAACTCTGAATAGTAAAGGTATGTATGGCAGGGTAGCATGAGGAAAGAAACTACTTTCCCCAAAAATTATTGCTTACTGTTTACAGTTTGCTAAACATTATGTGGCCAAACCAGAAGGATATTGGAAGAATGTTTTCTAAATGGATGAAGCCAAAATATACATTTTTGACTCAAATAAGGAATGTTACATTTGAAGAAAAAATAACACTGCATTCCAGCATAAGAGCTTTATCCCATCTGTAAAATCTAGTGATGTGTTTTTGTTTAGGTCCAATTGGCTGCATCTGGGCCTGCAGCAATTGCCATAATTAATGGAACAATGAATTCTGAACATTGTTTTATGAACTGAATTTCAAAAGACAGTGGGCCATGCAGCAAGACAATGATCCTAAACGCACAAGTCATTCTATCAAAGAATGGTTAAAGAAGAATAAAGTGAAAGAAAGTTCTGGAATAGCCAATTAAAGTCTTGACCTTAATTCATTTAAAAGGTTGTTGAAAGACCTAATGCGAGGGGTTCATGTGAGGAACCCCACCAGCATCCAAAAAGTAAGCTGTTTTGTATGGAAGAATGGGCTAAAACCCCTCAAGTCGACATGCAGGAATGATGAGCAGTTACTGCAAAGATTTAGTTGCAGTTACTCCTGCACAAGGTGGTCACACCAAGTGGTGAGAGAACTTTTTTTACAAGAAATACTTGACCAAACAGGATTATTTTTGATTCATTTGTTTTTCTCTTTGACTATCAGATTATGTTTAAAGTCATCCATCCATCCAACTATTCATTAAACCGCTTCTTCCGTTTATGGGTTGTGGGGAAGCTGGAGCTAATACCAGCTGACTACAGGCCTAAGGCAGGTTCACCCAGGACAGGAGGCTCAACCCATCACAGGGCAACACAGACAGACAACCATTCATACACACTCACACCTGTGGCCTGTTTACAGTATCCACTTCACCTATCACAAGCCTCTGGACAGTGGGAGGAAACTGGAGCACCCAGAGGAAACCCACACACACACGGGAACAGCTTACAAACCCCACACAGAAAGGCACCCATGGCCGACCTAGGGAATGAACCCAGGACCTTCTTGCTGTGAGGCAACAGCACTAATTACTGCACCACCGTGCCGCCCTGTTTAAGGTCATTCATATAGAAAAAGGTTTACAAACTTTCGAACACATCTGTCAAGATACTGCCCATTACTGAAAGAACGCCAGACACTGACTGAGGCTTTACTCCAAATGGCTACACAGGGAGAAACACTAAAAAGCCATAACCAGGGATAATAAGTAGGGAGAAAAACTCACTGTATTTTCTCCAGTTTACAATGTGGGTTCTGTAGTAGATCAGAGAGTTCCTTCACTCCTGAGTCTCCTATTCTATTCCAGTTCAGATTCAGTTCTCTCATGTGTAAGGGGTTTGCTTGCAGAGCTTTAACAAGAGCAGCACACCCTATCTCTTGAATGCTGCAGTTACACAACCTGAAAAAACAAGAACAAAATCTCCTCACAGCTCAAACCACCTACAGCTCAACACACACTATACCACATTTTATGCAAATATGTATGTTCATATAATTAATATTTACAACAAATAGCTTGTTGATTTTAATGTACTTCTCCCAAATTCTTCTATCTGGGTGTGCAAAGTTAATAAAAAAACTGCATCATTTACTCACTGTAGTGTCTCAAGTTTACAGAGTGGATCCGTCAGTAGGTTGGAAAGTTCCTTCACTCCTGAATCACCTGGTTTATTATGGTTCAGATTCAACTCTCTCAGATGGGAAGGATTTGATTTCAGAGCTACAGCCAGAGTAGCACAGCCTTCCTCTGAAATACTGCAATGTTCCAGCCTGCACAAAGACCATAAATCCTCACATTTGAAGCAAACACAAAAATGCTCATAAGCACCAGTTTTTTATTTTACAAATAATTCTAAATCGCATTGTAAAAACAAGCTCTTATAGATAATACAATACAATCTTTGTCTAATTATGCTAATTGTATGTGTTACTCCACATTAACAAATATTAAACATCATATTATTTCTCTGATACCTATAACTCATAATAAATAAAAAAAAAACTGCAGAGTGTTTGTAAGTGAAAGTGTTGCTTGTAGGTGCTAGTAATAATGCACTTCATCCCTTACTATTAACTATTACATGAAACACAGAAATATTTAAATTCCAGTTTCAGATTAAATGAAAATATGCTTTTTATTAATACATTTTTTGCCAGCCTAAGAGCTGGACTGCTGTGACACTGGATAACTCTTCATTAAAGCTAGACAGATTGCATAAGATTCCAGTACCTATAAATAACATGTAAACTAATAATATAATTTTCTATAAACTAATTGTGTAATTGTGTATGCTGTCACAGCATGAACAGGAATTCATCAGAATTAATCAATTTTTAAACGATAATGTGGGCAAGCCACAGCTAGCAGCAGTTTGCATTATTCTAAAAAAATTATGACAGCCCTGGGGTTACATTTTATGTCTAGTGAGCTGCTTTTTGTGTAACATGTTACAAGATATGTCAATATAAACATTATATATATACATAACTAATCTGTATATTGTCTAACAATATCTAACATTGATATTATAAAAAGTTAAAGGGAGAGAGATTCCCAATAGAGGTGTGTGTGTGAGTGGTGTGTGTGTGTGTGTGTACAGCACAAGTAATAGTCAATGATGCAATCACACCATATTTCATCATGTATATGGCAGGCTATGTAAAGGCAAATGACTAGTTTCCCATTAAACACCAGCAGCGTGATAAATGTCAAAACAGACCTAAGAAGGCACAGATATTGTCTGTGACTATTGTACTATTGCTGTATTAGTCACATAACAAAAAATGGTGAGGAGACATTTTATCTAAGTGAGATCTCTCTCAGAAAAGGGTTTTTGCATAAAAGTAAACCTGTTCAGATGAAAAAACACAATAATAAGCAATCAAAGTCGAATATGCATGTGATATTCTCACCTCAGTACTTCCAGTTTACAGTAAGGACTTTTAAGTGCAGTAGAGAGCAGCTTCACCCCTGAATCCAGAAGTTTATTGTCCCCCAGATCCAGCTTTCTTAGACTTGACGTTGAGCTGAGAGCTGATGCCAGAAATCCACAGCTTTTCTCTGTGAGATTACATTCACACAATCTATGACAGGAAACAGAAACACAAATGCATAAAAATGAAGCTTATATTTTGTATGAGATTGTACTACTCTTTGCAGAAGCTAAGGGTGGTCTGCATAAGTGGATATTTCTATCCACAGATATGTGTTTATGTGCTTTATAAATCAGCTTGTGGTTAATTGTTTTTATCCAGGTCTTGATCATTGTGATAAACAGTGAAATACTTACACTGCATTTGTGGATGCCTTGACTACAGGCAGCAGTCTCAGAAGACATTCTTCTGAAGAGCTATATTTACAGAGGTCAAATACATCCAATTCCAGTTCTGAATTCAGTAGCACAAAAACCAGAGCTGACCACTGCATAGGTGTGAGTTTGCTATCATTAAAAAGACCATAGCTTCCACTTTTCAGGTATGTTTGTACTTCCTGCACTAGAGAATTATCTTGAAGTTCATTCAGACAGTGAAACAGATTTATGGATTTTTCTGGCAAGGAATTCTCTCTGATCATCTTCTTGATGTATTTGATTGTGTCTTTTGTATGGTGAGAATTGCTTGCTGTCTGTGGCAGCAGGCCTCGTAAAAGATTCTGATTGGACTCTAGTGAAAGGCCCAGAAGGAAGCGGAGAAAAAGGTCCAGGTGTCCATTCTTACTCTGTAAGGCCTTGCTTACTGCAGTGTTGAGGAAGTTTGAAATATTTGATTTGTTAAACAAGCCATAGATTCCAGTGGCTTTTTGCTTTTGCTTCAAGACATCCTTTTTTTTGACAACAAAGGAAAGAAATGCATACAGAGCTGCAAGGAACTCCTGAATGCTCAGATGCACAAAGGTGAAAACTTGATCTAGCTCAAATTCTTCTCTGAAAATTTGTGTGTATACACCTGAAAAAACAGACCCTTCTCTGACATCAATGCCACATTCTCGCAGGTCTTCTTCATAGAAGATTAGGTTGCCCTTCTCTAGCTGCTGGAAAGCCAGTTTTCCTAGTGCAAGGATACTCTCTCTAGTCTGATGAAAATCAATCACACATTTTCCTTGGTATTTCTGGCTGCTGTGTTTAATTTGGAAGTTCAGGAAATATATGAACATTTGAGTCAGAGTGTTGGGGATCTCTCCAGGCTCTGCTTTACTCAACAATTCCTCTAGAACAGTGGCTGCGATCCAACAGAAGACTGGTATGTGGCACATGATGTAGAGGCTTCTTGATGACTTTATGTGTGTAATGATTCTTTCTGCAAGGCTCTGATCATTGATACGCTTTCTAAAGTATTCCTCTTTCTGAGGGTCACTGAACCCTCTTATCTCTGTTAGCTGGTCAACACACTCAGGAGGGATCTGACTGGCAGCTGCTGGTCGAGTTGTTATCCAGATGAGAGCAGAAGGAAGCAAATTCCCATTGACAAGGTTCGTCAGCAGCACATTCACTGAGGCAGTTTCTGTTATGCTAAACAAGCTCTCATTGTTGTGAAAATCAAGAGGAGGTCGACATTCATCTAAACCATCAAAGATGAACACCACTTTGGAAGTATCATGGTCTAACAGTGTTAAAACTTCTGCTTCTGGGAGAAGGCAATTAATAAGCTCCACCAGACTGAGCTTTTTCCTCTTCATCAAATTCAGCTCCCTAAAAGGAAGTGGAAATACAAAGAGAACATCTTGATTTGCCTTCTCTTCAACCCAATCCACAATGAACTTCTGCACAGAGACTGTTTTTCCAATTCCAGCTATTCCCCTTGTCAGCACAGTTCGGATAACTTTGTCTTGGCCTGGTAAGGGTCGGAAGATATCATTGCATTTGATTGGTGTCTCCAGTGTTGGTCGCCTCCTGGATCTTTCAATCTGTCTTACTTCATGTTCATTGTTGACCTCTCCACTTCCTCCCTCTGTGATGTATAAATCAGTGTAAACCTCATTCAGATATGTCGTGTTTGCTTTACTTTTAATGATTCCTTCATTAATTTTCTGGAATTTCTTTTGCAGTTTGCATTTGAGTTTCTGTTTATACACAGTAATCAGTTCTGGAAAGCAGAGAAAGACAGCAGTCATTAGAAATTTCAGCTCAAGAGTTACCCCAGAAAAATGTATGATAACATTTAAATATGTCAATAGAACAGTTGCACTTTATACAATATAATATTGCAAAATAGAGCAAAAGGCAACTACTGACAATTATTGTGTATGAAAAGGAAAAGTAGCCGGTCATTTTTATTTTCAAATGGCATACATTTCTTCCTGCAGATTTGGCCTTGGTAGAGAGAGTCAGCTGCAGTTAGTTTGTTACATTTTCTCATGCGACGGCCTTCACAGTATCTCTCTTTCTCTTGATTGGGTGTTAGGCAGCATCAAAGAAGCAAGACAGAGCTGGGCTTTAGGTCAGCTAATGGTGTTTCAGTAAGTGGCCTTCATTTGCCAAAACAACACACATTTAAAGATAAATAAACATTTATTAATTAGTTTATATGTTTTAACTATGTTTTCAATATATATACACATATAATCATCCATAACATTAAGACCACCTGCCAACAGCTCTGACAGTGTGTTCTGACCCCTTTCACCCCCCCTATCAGAGTCAGCATTCAATTTTTAAACCACAGTAGCTGTTCTGTGCGATTAGTAAGGGCAGGCTAGCCTTCACTGCCCACATATATCAGTGAGCCTTGGGTGCCCTGTCATCAACTCACCACTTCCTTCCTTGGATCACATTTAATAGGTACTACTACACACCTGAACACTCTGCTGTTTTGAAGATGCTCTGACTCTGATTTCTAGCCATCACAACATGGCAACGTTGTCAAAATGGCCCAGATTCTTGCCAAATATATCCCCCCCCCCCCCACGACAGGTGCCATTGTAATGAAATAACCAGATAACTAAAGATTAAATAGATAAAGTTATTCACTGTTCCTGTCAGTGGTGTTAATGTTATGGCTCATCAGTATACATGGTGTATATATATATATATATTCATAAAAAAAAGTGTGAGAACATTATTGTGATAATAAAGGAATTATTATGGAATTCTTTGGCCATGATTGTCATGTAGTAAAAATCTGGTATTGTGGCAACTCCAATTACCATTAATTAACACATTACCTTCATTGAGTGCGGGAGAATCAGCAAGGGTCCCAGTTTGGGTTGTGCTGGTACTGGAATTGGAAGATGCCTGTGCTGCATGGAAACAATCATTTTAATCATATTTTGATATTATTGTTGGCTTTAGTTTGTGTGCAGAAAAGCAGATTGTCGTGATGATCCATTTCGATGTTTTAGTTGGTTTTGCAGTAGGTCACTTACCTCCCTGTATGTTAAATACTACTTGATCTTGAAAAATATTTCCATGGAGGAGAGGAGCACAGATGCTTCCTCCGGTCTGAGCTGTGATATTGGTCTGGACAGGATCAGTGGAAGCCTCCATCTTCTAGTCTGACTTTATTGGAGAAGTAATACTAAACATAAACATATCACAAGTAAATAAAAGATTTTATAATTTATAATATTTCTAATTTTATGCTAATTGATTTGACATTATGATATCACTACACTGGAGAATTAATAAAGAATAATGAAGTTTTTCAACTCAGCATGCAGATGGAAGGCAAGGTGTGCGGGTATTCAGGTAAAATACACTACACTTAACACAACCAATTACACATGTGTTTCATAGTGATTTAATTATATCATTTAACCATTATTATGGTTATAATACAAGAGTTTAAGAAGCACAAGACAAAAGAAGAAAATGAATGTTCAGTGATGAAGGGAGAACGTTCTTTCCAAATGGAGTTTTTTTTTGAAAAGCAGCTATGCCCAAATTGTATCAGCAATCACATGTAAAGCCTGTAGAATGGTGTATTTATCTTCGCCTCTTGATAGAACTAGACATAAACCACAGAGAAATTGTCATGTCATCTCTCAAGCTCTCTTCCTGTTTCCCCATTTACATACCATACATGTACAACTACACTCTTGCTTCCCCTCAGTGCTTCTCCTCTTCAGTTCCCCTCATTTCTTTGGCCATGCACCATCCAGCTACTGCTCCTTACTGAGCCAGTCAGTTGATCCTCCTGATTTTCTCTTTGGTTCGCCTAACTTGTATCCATGACAACTCACCATCTAGCAAAGTCCCTCCCTGGAGCGAACCTACAATTTAGTGACTACTAACAGATTTAGCTCACTAGCGCTACTCATTTGTTTACTTGCTGTTTGCTGTGTTAATTTTCTCCCAGTAAGTTTTATTAGCAAACTAAGCATTGTATACATGTCATTAAATGGACTTTGCTCTGTTTTCATACTGGGAATGACACTGAGACTTGAAGCAATGGGTAATTAGGGCTCAAAGCTCAGATTAATGTTGGAACCTAATGTTAATGCTGGACTTTGATCCTGATTGTGAAAAATTCCTACATTATGACAGTAACAGAAGAAGAGAATTTGCTGAAAGCACAATCTCCTATTTTGTATTCTGGAATAAATCAGTTGTGACAAAAATAAATGCACTGATTTAACTCCATTGTGCCACATCATATTAACCCGAAGACATAAAACAAAGACATTGATTGCAGTGTCCACACCCAAACATCAAATATTTTAAAGCTTCTGACAGGACGCGGTGAAGAATTTTCTGACTGGAAAGTATGTCAGAGGTGTGTGCTGCAGTGGATAAAAATTGATGCAGTACATTGTGGCTAAAGAGGTAAAGGGGCTGCATGGTCTTGCCTGTGGAAAAGCAGGATTACACTGTCTTTGTTTCTCAATACCAAGGAAGAGAAGTTTAAGCCTGTGTTCTTGAGGAGAACATTTGTGAATATGATATTCTGTGTACGTTGTGACTTAAACAAATGGTCCCAAGCTATGCCAGGCTGAGGAGAAGAAGAGGTTGCTGAAGCGAATATATTGCAATATTTGATGCAAGCAGTGTTGGGGAAGCTACTTTGAAAGCATAGCTTTACCATCTAACAACTACATCATACTGGACGAAGGTAAACTCTAGTTGGGCTAACTAAAGCAACTTTAAACAAACTACCATCTTATAACAATACTATATACAAAAAGGTCAAATGCCAGTTTTAAAAAAAGTACCTTCATTTCTCATTCTTCATTTGTCACCTTCAGACATGACCAAACTTTCTCTCTCTGCTGTAATTCAGCTCTTCAACATATATATTAAGCTCAGTTTTAACAGAGTGAGGTGTAGGTTCATGTGCAGATAATTTCTTTCCTACACAAAAATTGGCAACAAAAAAAATTTAACTATATCGGTCACTGCAAAAATAAATGTAGTTGAACTACCAGTAAACTTCTGCACAAAGTAGTTTCAGTTCTAGTGGTTACATATAGTTCACTACTGATTTCATAATTCCTATTAATGAACAAACCCACTTTATCAGGTTCTTCCTCTCAGTTAAAGATGTTCAGAACATTATGAAGAGTCTAACAGACCAATAAACATGGAACACAGACAATGTTTTTTAACAGAATTAAAGTCCACTTCAGTGATACAGCAAAGCCAACACAGCTGCTACTGCTAAACAGGAAATGTGGAGACAACGTTAAGAACAATGTTGAGCCCTTGTTTCTTCAGCAGAGATGGTGAGCAGAGTGGTATTGCCAATCAGAACTGAACTCCAAGACCAGCTGGTGGCAACTGATGGATGTGCACATATGTTTTGGTTTTACCTAATCAGAAATATCTGCTTATAGAACCAACCCATGTGTATGTGTGTCTAGTTTAAATTTACTAACAAATAACAATAAACTACTGCTCAGTTACTTACTGTCGGTCGCTCTTCATGTTCCTCTTGTGCCACAATAGATCCTGTTGAAAAGGAGTCGTGCTGAGTCACTGAGCCTTCAATCTCAAAGTTCACTCTCATAAGGAGCAGCATTTATAGCTGTGGTCATAAATGGAAAGTGCTGTAAAATACTGTACCACTACCAGAGCAGCAGAGTCTCTAAGCCTACCAGTGTGCCATTGAATTAATACGTCTGAACCGGAGTTTGCAAGCTCTGTGCGGAGTGTGCGGAGTTTGCAAGCTCTCCCTGTGTTTGCGTGTGTTTCTTCCGGGTTCTCCGGTTTCCTCCCACAGTCCAAGGCTGCAGTAGGTTGACTGGATGCTCTAAAAAATTTCCAGTGGGTGTGAATGTGTGTGTGAGTGGTTGTCTGTCTATGTGTTGTCCTGTGATGGGTTGGCCTCTTGTCCGGGGTGTACCCCACCTTAGGCCTTTAAGTAGCTGGGATTGGGTCCAGTTTCTCCTCAACCCAGAAACAGGAGAAGTGGTTTAGAAAATGGATGGATGGATAATACATAATTAAACTAAATAATGAAACCTTGTATCTCCATTTTTGTCAATTTACATTTATCTGCATAATTTGAAAATATCTGCTGCCATTTAAGTTGTGTAAAGATTTCATGGCTTACAGACTAATTTAATTGGTCCAAAATGATTTAGAAAAAAATTTCACACTAACTGACATTGAAACCTTTGGATGTTTTTCCTTCTCGTGTAAACTTACCTTTTTGGAGATACATGACAATGAGGATATGGTGGTTCTCTGGTAATAACCCTATTAACCTAACCCAGATCTCAGAGTCTCTTGTGCCATAGCCAGGTTTCCAGGCCCTTCCCAGTGCATTGTGTAAGCTGGCTTGTCTTGTTTCTCAGCCCATGATTATGTGTATGGACTTTATATTCGGGGCGGTCAAAAAAATGGCCTCCTTTTATAATGGAAATCAATGACCCATGGATTAAAAAAACCCTGATTAACAGGATAATATACATCTTTACCATTCACGCATGTGCGCTGGAGTTTGTCTGTCTAGACAGGAATGTAAAGAAACAGTAAAATATCCTGTGTGCTGTTTGAGATTTGTATTGGGCCTATAAACCAACAGCATCCTGTCTTAAAAAATAATAATTCAGTAAAATTGGACTTACTTTCTAAAGAAAGCAGCTTGGTCCTGCACTTTTTTGGGAGAGTTTGGGAGAGTTCAACAGTGGGAGAGTTCAACTGTAAGGCATTTATTTCTCGCAAAAAAATGAACTCAGAGTTAGAACCTTTCTACAATTTACTCTAAGTTAAAACTCATTAAAGACCTGATCTAGAGTCATCATGGCTCCTCTACAAAAGGAACTGCTGCCCATTTATACTAAGAACTATTATTTATATTTATTTTGTTATT
>JBBPDA010000131.1:71349-84096 GCA_037974385.1 Arnoldichthys spilopterus | reverse complement strand
ATATATCATAAATATTACTCATTTTGCCTGACAGTGGTGGTTTTAATGCTATGATCAGTGTGTGTGTGTGTGTGTGTGTGTATTTGTGTAATCTTCCATGCACAAGTTTAATAGATTTATTTAAAATTACATTTTTTGTCTCAACACTTACAGAGCGAGAGACAGAGCAAAAAAAGAGAAATGTAATAAAAAAGAAAGAATGAAAGAGCGATGGTGGGTAAGAGCGATTGAAAAACAGGGAAAGAAAGGATAGAAAGAGAAATAAGGAGACTGAAATAAAACAGACAGAGATAAAAATGGGGATCAAGAGAGAATATGAAAATGGAAGATTAGTGGGAACAGAGCACAAGTATGAAAAAGAGAGAAAGTGAGAGTGATAGAGAAGAGGGAATGAAAGTGTGTGTGTGAGAAGGAGACAAACTTGGTGATTTAATGGAGAAAAAAGTGTTTGTGTGTGTGTGTGTGTGAGAGAGAGAGAGAGAGAGAGAAAGAATTAAATTGAAAAAAGAGTGAAAAGGTGATAGAGAGAAAAGGAGTGCGACAGACAGCCAGAGAGAGGGAAAGAGAGTGAGCAAAAGAAAGAAAAAGTGATTGTGAGTAAAAAAATGACTTCGAGAGACTGAGATAGAGAGACAGAGTGTATGAAAGAGAGAGAGAGTGAATGAAAGAGAGAGAGAGAGAGAGAGAGAGAGAGAGAGAATGCTGTGGGTTTTTTTCTCCCACATCTCAGACGTTTCACTTTTCAGTGAGCTTGAAGCTGCAGCGTTCACAGGCAGCGGACTTCAGGGAACAGCAGCTAAAAAAAAGCAGCAGCAGCCACATCAGTGGCCTGCGGTCCGCCTAAAACTAAACTCAGGCCCAGTGCTTTTTGTTCAGTGCCGGCTGAACAAATGAATGAGTAAGTGAGGAACCAGTAACAAGCATGTAAACCATGGGAAATCCAATTTAGCCCTTGAAATCTGGCAAATTCTCAGTGGAAAGGACATCTTTGTAGAACACAAGCTCAGTATGGGTCACTTTAATGCTATAAAGAATGACTTTAGCACTAGATTTATCTGGATCAGTTTATAGTAATGATGTTGGGCTTAAATCTTGTATCTCCACGTTTAACATAATTTAAAAACACATGATGCTCTTTTACCAATGATGAACTTGGTATGGGATTGTGTGTGCTGTGGGTCAGGTGATAAACTATACAGCAACAGATGGTCTACACATGTACCCTATACTTCTGCTTGCTGGTCACTATATTGAAAACATCTACCCTGTGCTTCCACACACTGGCCACTTTATTGGAAACACCTACCTTGCACTTCCCCTCACTGGCCTTTTGGTTAGAAATACTCACCTTGTGCTGTCACTCATTGGGCCCTTTATCAAAAACACATACCTTTTGTTTACAAATACTGACCACTTTATTAGAAACCCCTACTCTGTTCTTCCGCCCAATTGCCATATTATCAGAAACACCTACCTTGTGCTTCCCCTCACTGGCCTCTTAATTAGAAACACCTACCATGCATGTTCACTCACTGGCCATTTTATTAGAAACATGTACCTTGGGTAGGCTCCTCCCGCATCTTACATTGTGTCCTCACTGCTTTGCTTTGATTTGAAATTTTTCCGTCCATGTGGCCCCCCAATTGATAGTGTGTGCTGTTTAGCAAAGAAAGGCCTGATAATTTGTGAATAATTCTGGGTAATAAGCTCGGAGCTGGTCTGGGAAATGATGTACTGCTCACATGAGCTGGTCATACATACTGGATCACTGTCAAGCGCATGAGAGAGAGTGAGAATAATGTATGTGGACTTTGGGTTAAAAAGGGTTCAGTCAAGAATATGAACAGAGAGAGAGAGAGAGAGAGAGTAAGAGAAGATAAAAATAGAAAATTGAGAAAATGAGAGAGAAATACAGCTAGAAAAAGGAGAGAGATTGTGTGTGTATTTCTGTGTGTGTGTGTGTGTGTGTGTGTGTGTGTGTGTGTGAGAGAGAGAGAGAGAGAGAGAGAAAGACAGAGAGAGAGAATTTAAAATTTGGAAGGAAAAAAAGTCTGGATATGTAGGACCAAAACAGGGAGATGAAAAGAAGAGTCCAAAACACAGAGAGTGTGTGAGAGAGAGTGAGTGAGAGAGAGAGAAAGAAAGATAGAGAGAGTGAGAGAGAGAAAGGCTGCTAAAAATCATTAATCTTGCTAGGATCTGTGTCAGGGCACAAAGAGGCTCCTCAGTCTGGTGTTGAGAGTCACTGACCCGCTGCCGATTGCTGGAGAAAAGCCCACCGGCCTTTAATAGACTTTTGCTGATCCGACACTTGTTTGCTGGGCGACACAAAGGGCCAATCGCTGCACCTGACAGCGACCCGCAGCCGCAGGCTCCATGGCCGGCCCTGTGATGAATGACCCTGACTGCGGGGAGGGTTTGTGGGGTGGCTGTGATGGGGGGGATGATCTAGTGGACTTTTGAGGACCTGACTGATGAAAGGTGCATATAAACAAACTTTACACCTATCCCTACAAAACGACTGGTTCACCAAAATGGATATTTTAACGATACACTTCCCCATCCCCATTCCCCACTGACTGAAGAAGACACACTTGTCTAACCAGCACTCATCTTCAGGTCGTTTCAGACCCCAAACATGGTGTGGTCAGTCAGCTAGGAGGAACACTGTAGGAATTTGAGTTTTGACACTAGTGTACTTATAGTTCATAATAATAAAATTTAAATCTGGACATGCATTCAGGAAGCTATCTAGTGACAAATAAATGGAACTGAATGGAACTGAATGTAATATTTTATTCTGTCAAGAGAAGGAAAAAAGAAGAAAAATACAAGAAGAAGAAATCCCCATGATTAAAAAAACAGGCATTTTAGAGGTTAAACTACTCTAAAATATTGTTGATGAGAGAAAATCCTGGCCATGTTAGAGCTCTACTACCAAACCTGTTGCATTTTTTTGTTTGTTTGTATTTTTGTTATACCTAATTTCTGAAACATTCATCAATATTGTTGATATTTAGAAAGAAAACCTCACAGCTATGACAAATAAATATTTTTTATGATAGTGCTAATATTTATATACTGTAAAAAAAAACATTTACATCTACATTTAATGCATCAAAATTTGATTTTGTTGGACAACATTTAATTAGTTTTATAAAATTTATAGTAAAAAAGTACATTTAGGTAGTAAATTTACATTTAGCGCTTTACAGTAAGACTACCGTTATGAAAAGTTATAAAGAATAATTTATTGTATGAAATTGATTATTCATAGTTATTTATTAGGTTCTTAACTATTATGGTAATTTTTTTTTATATTCCAAGAGCTTTTAGAGTCTAGGGGTTGTGATGTGGATGGAATCCAGTAAAAGAAGTTGTGTAAGCCTTTATATATGTGTGTGTGTGTGTGTGTGTGTTAACTGTGTATTAATGCTTTTGTAACCAATTAACATTAATTTTTAACCAATTTTTTTAAACCATTCATAAACACTTTATAAGGGTACTCTTGTAAAGTGGCAACTTTTTTTTTTTAATTAAAACTAGAACACTACATTAAGTGGACAATAGAACAGTACATGTAATACTTCTGCTCATAGAAATGAGGAATTAAGCCTAAATGGAGAGAGTAAATAATTACACAGATCAGCCATAGTATAACCCACCTGGCTAGGTCCTTCATGTTGCTGAAACAGCTCTGACTGTGGTTCTGACCCCTTTCTACCAGAGTTAGCATTCACATTTTATACCACAGTAGCTCTTCTGTAGTATTGGACCACATGGGCTAGCCTTCACTCCTCACATGCATTAGTGAGCCTTGGATACCCATGACCTTGTCGCTGATTTACCAGTTGTCCCTCCTTGGATCACTTTTGTTAGGTATCAACTACTGCATACCTGGAACACTGCACAAGACCAGTCATTTTGGAGATGCTCTGACTCAGTTGTCTACCCATCACAATAAGGCCCTTGTCAAAGTGGCTCAGATCCTTATGCTCACTGTTTACTTGTTGCCTAATATATCCCACCTCCCTGACAGGTGCCATTGTAGTTAAATAACTAGATAGTCAATGTTATTTGTGGCTTTTAATCCACTCACTCCTGCTGAGGAGCCCATATGAACAGCCCTATCCACCAAAGAACTGATCTAAAGTCATTGCGGCACCTGTACACAAGGAGCTGCTGCTGCCCATTTATACTGAGAACTGTTATTATTATACATATTTATTTTATTTTTTTATTTTTATCTTTTCTTTCTCCTGTTTGTTACTGCTATTCGGTGTCGACCAGAGGAGGATGGGTTCCCCCTTCTGAGCCTTTGTTCCTCCTGAGGTTTCTTCCTACAGCTAGGGAGTTTTTCCTTTCCTCAGTTGCCTTTGGCTTGCTCTTTGGGGGCTCGTACCCAGTTTCTGTAAAGCTGCTTTGTGACAACGTCAGTTGTAAAAAGCACTATAAAAACAAACTTGACTTGACTTGACTATTCACCTTACATGTCAGTGGTGTTAATGTTATGACTGACTATAACCAAACTTCATAAGATGGAGTGTCTTACGTGCATAAGAGAAGCAGAAGTAGAAAGTGGAAGGAAATGTAGTTTCTCTCCTACTTGTTATAGTAATGTTTCACTTTTTGTATCATCAAAGCAACATTCACTTTAATATGAGCATGAATATTCAGCAGTTGCTTAAAAAAAACTTAATTTTATTTTTTTTTTACTTTTTCTTACTTTTTTAGTTTTTATGTGAGGCATTTGCTTTCTGCCAGCTAACAGGTGAATTCTTAGTGCACATGCGCACACACACAAAGGGTTACATTTTTTCTTGGTAAAGGAGAAATTAATTATTCCTTCACAGTCCTTCACATTATATGGAGGTTCTATTAACTACCAAAATGGCTTTTAAAATGGTTTTATGTATTACCTATTAAAAGATTCTTCTAAAAGACCTTCATGGCATCATGCAAAGGATACACACACAACACTATGCCCATGTACACACATGCTGCGCAATGATGTCATCTTTGCCATAACTCCAGTGCAGACTTTCAGACTGCTTTGTATCTTTGAACTCTACGGGGGAGTAAAGACTCTGCGTTCATCCTTCCTTTTCTTTCATTATTTCATATCTGTTTTATCTGTCTGATTGCCAGATACATCCCCCTCTCTGCTAACTTGCCAAACCTGTCATACCAAGGCCACAGGACACGTGAGACAGGGAGAATCGAGGACAGGACACATGCAAAGGCAAGTATAATCTGTATGTAATGTTGATATGTTCCATATGTATTAAGTATGTAAGTATCACCAGTCAACCATAACATTGAAACCACTTGCTTAATAGTGTGTTATACTATATGTTGCATAGGTCCCACTTGAGGCATGGACTCCAACAGACTTCTGAAAGTGTGCTGTGGTATCTGGCACCAAACAGCAGATATTTTAAGTTCATCCCACAGGTGCTCGCTCAGATTGAGATCTGGGGAATTTGGATGCAGAGTCAAGACCTTGAACTCTGTCATGTTCCTCAAACCATTCCTGAACAATGTTTGCAGTGTGTCACAATATTCTACTGGAAAAAAAGCTACTGCCATGGAGGTGTGCAGCTGGTCTGCAGCAATGTTGAGGTGGTTAGAGTAACATTCATGAATGCCAGGACCTAGCAGAACATTTCCCAGAGCATTACACTGCCTCTGCCGCCTCACTTTCTTCCCATAGTGGATTGTGGCTCTATCTCCTCCCTAGGTAAGCGACACACATGGATCTGGGTGTCCATAAATATATTAGAGAATGTTTCTGGATTTTAGTATCTGTTTTGCAAAGCTTGTCCAACTAGCAACTGTCTCTTGGGCAGAAAATAGGCAGGTGTGGAGAGTTATGGGCCACAGTGAAAAGGGGCTGCTGCTCTCTTTCTTTCTGCGCTCTTCCCTCTATTTCTCTACAGGAATCAATTAGTGACTCTATCTGTCTGTCTATCTATCCCACTAAACAATGTTTGCAGTATCTCTTCTCTCTATTTTCTCTCTCTTTCTGCAGGAAGGGCCCTAAGACTTATCTGCTGTGCCATAGAGACCAGAACAACAGCAAAAAAGAAGACTCTCCTTCTCTCTCTCAATATCACACACACAGACAAAAACATAAAACAAGCACATGCACACAAATCCACCTTTCCATTTAGAGCAATGTGTGTGTATGTGTGTGTGTGTGTGTATGTAGACTGTTGACTACCATCTAGCCTGCATTCAATAACTTATCAAACACTGATGTGGGTACAGCCCCAATACACACACACACACACACGCTGATTGGCTGAGAAGAACAATAATACATCATCAGAATAATGTATACATCTTGACACACATCACTTCAGCCGACTCTCTTTTAGTGGACTGTCAGCCAAGCCACCTACACCAGCCATTGTGCTTTTCCAGTCAAAAACTGAAGGGAAGCCTTCAGTCACAACTTCACTGATCCATGCAAGCACAGACGAGAAGAAACTGATCCAACGGGTGGAGGAAAGTGTCTATAAAGACATTCAGCAACACATGACAGTTTATAGGGAAACTGCTCAGCTGCTAGAAGTTTCAGTGTTTCAGTTTGGGTTTTTTAATCTGCTGGGAGCTGCTGATTGCATTTCAACGTGTTCCAAATGTCAGCTGTGGAGCTCATCCTCTCAAGATATTGGCTGATAAGTGCATGTTGAGGGCATCACAGTGGTTAGCCTGTTGCCTCACAGCAAGAAGGTCCTGGGTTCGATCCCCGGGTCGGCCATGGGTGCCTTTCGGTGCGGCATTTGCAAACTCTCCCTGTGTTCGCATGGGATTTCCCCGTGTTCACACCAGAAATGAGCATGAATCAACAGCAAGTATAGCAGTTTGGTGTCAGCATCAACACTGAAGTAAACAAACAAACAAATGGGAAAAAATAGGGCAATTCTCTTTGTCAATACCACAATGAGCACTGCATGATTATTTGTTTCTCTGTTTGTTTGTTTTTGTACAGTTTTCAGGACAGAAGTGTCCTGACTAGATGTCACAAATGTTGGTTGAGTTGACAGCAAGTGCAGGAAGGACGGGGTTGAAATAAAAAAAAAGGAGATTTATTAAAGAAAGGCATGAAACACGGAAGAGCAGGTTCAATACGAACAGCAGTAACATCAAAAATACAACAGACAATCCACGACACTAAAACAAACCACAGAGACTAAATAGACACAGGAAATAGACAACACCTGACTAAGGAATTAACAACACATGGGACACAGCTGGGGGGCATAGCTACACACGAACACGATGACAAGACACATGGCAGAAACCAAAACATAGACACGTGGAACACGAGGGCATGAATCGTTACACTGCCCTCCCCCTAGGCACAATGTCTCGGTGTGACTAAATACCGCCACAACCAATCGTCAACCTAGGAGGAAGGCAACACAAGAACACAAGACAAGGCACAGGGAAGCTTAAACAAAACACAGACAACAACCTGCACAGAAGTTCTAACATGGGCACAAGGGCAGGGAACACTAGGGGAAATGAGGGCGGAGGAAATGAAGTCCTGTGCCCAAAAGGTGCGAAGGCGGAACTAGGCGGAACTAGGCGATCTAGGCGGTGACGGCGACGTCGGGGCGGAGCTAGGCGGCGACGGCGGGGCGGAGCTAGGCGGCGACGGTGATGCCAAAGCAACCTGCTTGGGCTCCTGTGACATGAGGGTGGGACACGGTGGCTTCAGCACCGTGGGGGCGGGACCCTGCAGCTCCAGAGTCCTTGCGCTGCTGTGGGAGCCCTCCGGCCTCCTCGGCGACCTGTAGGCTGGACACGGCAACTGCCGGGGAGTGGTCTCTGGTGACGGCCGGGGCGTGCTCTCTGGCGACAGTCCTGATGGGGGGGGAGCGGCTCGGCTGCGTCCCTGATGTGGGGGCAGAGCGGCTTGGCGGCGTCGGCGACTTGGAAGTTTGGCCTGGTGATGTCTGCGACATGGAGGTGGGGCCTGAAGATGTCTGCGACATGGAGGCGGGCCCTGAAGAACGCCTAACTCCGCTTGTTTCAGCCTTGCTGACGTTTGCGTGCTGCAGTTCCTCGTCGCCCTCAGTGCCCTCGCCCTCGTCTGGGTCAAGGCCTCTTTCACATTGCGCGCCTGCTGCGGCAATGTTTGTGAGGAGGTATCACGCTGACCCGGAAGCACGGGAGCCACGGAGCTGCGCTGCTCAACAGCCGGCGTGCGGGGGCGGAGCCACCAAAACTGGCGTGCTCCCAGAAGGAATGGACTCTCCAGGGAACTCAGCTGGAGCGCCGGTGTCTGAGTCCAGCGCTTTTCTGAGGTACTCTAGTACCCCCGACACCAGCCCCTCCAGTGGCAGAAAACAAAACAACAGACACGTGGAACAGGAGGGCACGAATCGTTACACTAGAAAACCCATAATCTACTGAATGATGAATAATAAACAAAGAAACAAGTGTCAATAAATAAAAGGGCCATTTTTTCCCAATAAATACATATTAAATTACATATACTCTATAGGTGCAGCACAGTGGTGCAATGGTTAGCACTGTCGTCTCACAGCAAGAAGGTCATGGGTTTGATCCCTTGGTCAGCCATGGGTGCCTTTCTCTGCGGAGTTTGAAAGTTCTCCCCGTGTTTGAGTGGGTTTCCTTCAACTGTCAAAAAGGCTTGCAGTAGGTTGCCTGGATACTCCAAATTGCCCATAGGTGTGACTGGTTGTCTGTCTCTGTGTTGCCTTGCGATGGATTGGCCTTCTGTCCTGGGTGTATCCTGCCTTAGGCTCAAATCAACTGGGATTGGCTCCAGCTTCCCCATAATCTAAAATGGAAGAATCGGTTTAGAATGGATGGATGGATATATAATCTATATTTGTGCCTATTTTCTTTATCTTAAATGATAATTATATTTATATGCGAGAGAGAGAGAGAGAGAGAGAGAGAGAGAGAGAAAGAGAGAGAGGGAGAGAGAGAGAGAGGGAAAGAGAATGAGAGAGGTAGAGGGAGTATGAAAGAGGCAATGGGGTGGTGGTGGTTACTTTTACAGGAATAAGGCCGGTAAATAAATCTCCTGGGGAATTGGGGGTGGGGTGGGGTGGGGGGGGGGTGCAGAGATGAAATATGTTCCCCGGGATGTAGAGCAATGTGAAAAACTCGCAAACGCCAAGGGATAACAAATCTCTGCCGCTAAATAAACACACAGCCCCGTATGAACCATCCATCTGGGATATGAATCGCAACAAAGACGCAGCTATACCACCCCCACCAAGCCCAAACACACGCTAACCCCCTCCTGCGCCTGTGTGTTTACTCATTCCTTATGTTTATACATTCATCTGTTTGTGTGTCTGTTTGTTGATCCAAATTGGTAAAAGTGCTAGTTGGGGCTGTGGGAGATGTTTATTGGTTTTACAGATTGAATGTGATTTTTCTTGCCCTTAAATGGGTTTGTTGGTGTGTGTGTGCGTGGTGTGTGAGGTGTTCTAAGTAATGGCAACTCAAATGGGAATTGATAATCAAATATCACCACTCAGTTGGAAAGAGTCTCGCACATGGACTGGATTAAATAACGCAAAATGAAAAAGATGAAAGATCTGGCCAGCAGCGATGCATCATAAAGACTGTGAGCTCGGAGTGCATTCATTTCAGAGCCATTAAAGAGAACTGCATTAAAGGTTTATATCAGAGACAGAGAGAGAGAGCAGTGAGAAAGAGAAAATAGGAAAACAGAAAGAGAAAGACAACGAGTGAAAGAGAAAAAGAATGAGAAATAATGATAATGTGAGAGAGTTAGAAAGAGACAGAAAGAAACAGAATGATAGAGAAAGAGAGTGAAAGAGAGCAAAGTAGAAGAAAATAGACAGAGAAAAAGAACAAGACAATCAGTGAAACAGTGAAAGAAAAAAAAGAAAGAATGTAAAAGAAGGTGAGACAGAGAGAGAGAGATTCACAGAACAACCAAGAGAAAGAGTGAAAGAGATACAGATATAGAGAGAAAGAGAGAGGAAGAGAGAGAGAAAAGGAGAAATAATTTTAAACAAGAACTTTATTTTGTCAGTCCTGAGTTATGACACGGCTCCAATACTTGAATAAAATCATCTCCATAGACTCACTAAACCACCCTCAGAATTGTTCATTGTCTTATAAAATAAAAATTCAAAAACAATTCTAAACTAAAATAATGAAGAAATTAGAGCTTATTCATCCTGATTTTTTTCCTCCTTCAGCTTTGCATAGCAAGCTTAGCATGACCAACAGCAAAGTTAAGCAGTTACCATTTGATCCTCTTTTTCCAGTTATGACCTGTCCCAAAAATTAAAACGTGCAGTGAATGTCTCTTTACATTTCAAAAACAAAGATCACAGTATATTAAAAAGTTATATCTGTAATAATATCTGTAAATTGGTCAAAATGGTTTGTGATGGTTCTACCATTTAAAACCAGTTTGTTGAAAAAACCTTAACACAGCACCTGTACAACATTTTCCAAGATGCAAGTCCTTCAGGCCCTCAATGTATAGCATAGGACCACACATGTCCTTCAAGTTTGGTGTGAAGCAAATCGATCCCCACATTTGGCTACTGCACCCCCACTCTGGTAGTTCCTCAGCAAAGCCCATTTCTTCACAAATTGATTGGTAATGACCCTGGTGTGAATAAAGAATCTTGGGACCAAAAAAGAAGCAATAACTTGGGGGCCAAGCCAGGCCACTGCATCCACTAAACGCAGAAGCTTGACCAAATTAGAGGCAAATACATATTCACTCGCCACCTCCAAACATGCCACATTGACCAGCAGCTCCTTAAGCGTCTTGAAAAAACAGAGACCACCCTCACAGCCCTAATCAAGGCTCTGAACATGAGCAGTCCACACAAATGTAGCCGTCTGCAGTCCATTTAAAACAGAACAGTATCTAGCCTTGAACCAGTAACTCTGTAATGCTGGCCACCCCTTTCGCACATCAGCTGAACTTGTCAGGAAATTTTAAATGATATGGCAAGTCTAACTTTGGCAAGTTAGATGATCCTTACTGCTTAGGCAACAAGAGCAGTCCAAGAGGAACCTAAAAGGTTATCCCAGTATACGTAATCATTAAAGGTATCCACCATGATGGCCTGCAAACAGGCCTCTTGCAACAGAAGGACCCACAAAAAACAGTCACTGTCATCTGATTGCTAGCACTCTAGCCCTGAAAGACCACTGAAAAACCACTTAGCCAATCTGCCTTCCATCTTTGCAAACAGGCCATCCAAGTTTCTCTACAGCATATCCTCTTTCACATGATAAACCTCTAGATACTTTAAATTACCTCCTCGTTTCCAATTCAGCCCATCCAAGCTGGGTAAGACCCTCACACATGTCTACAATACAAGGGCTTCCCTCTTTCCCCACTTTACCTTAGCAGCAGATAAAGAGTAGTGGACACAAAGTTACCATCACATCATCTACGTACATTGAAGCATGGTATTGAATGAGAGAGAGATTGAAAGAGAGACAGTGCAAGAAAAAAGAATGAGAACAGGAAGAGAGAAAAAAGAAGAAAAAAAACAGGAGAGAGAGAAGGTAAAGAACAAGAAATAATAAAAAGAGTGAGGCAGAGAAACAGAAAGAGATGGAAGACAGAAAAGAGAAAAAGTAATGAGAACGAGAAAGTCAGAGAGAGAGAAAAGAGTAAGAGAGAGAGAAAAGAGAGGACATGAAAAATAAAACATTTTAAAATGATTATCAAACAAAATACTAGCTGGATTACACCACACAAGTGCAACCAAACATGTATACATACACACACACACACACACACACACACACACACACACACACACACACTTTACTCACGCTTCATTAGTCTCATCTCTTTATTAACACTGATATGTGTGCGATTTCTCGGAAGCAGCCAGTTCCCATTACCATGCAGTACAGAGTGCATTAGGGTCTGTTAGAGTCGGCTGTGCTGTGTTTAGGTCTGAGGAACACACACACATTGCACTTAACACACCCCTCTGTTTAAAAGAGAGATTGCACTCGTTTGGAACTGCTGTTTTCTTTTGTGTTTGCTGGGTTTTGCTTATCTAATACACACTCTCTCTCTCTCTTTCTCCTTTTCTCCCTTGTGCTCTGTGCTTTACCGAAAGCCTTTCAGCCAGCCTAATTGGGTCCGGCTGAACTCTGAATGGTGTCGTGTGGATAAATATTAGCCCCTGTTGTTTACAAATAGCTGATGTATGGCGGCCATATCCTGCAGTGATGAATGTTTTTTAAAAACTTCCTCCCTTTTATCAATTGCCTAACAAACCCATGTATCACTGCCACCACCGCCCGCAGGCCACATAAATTAAATAACTCGCCCTTATCCTCTGCTCTTCTTCTTTTAAGCTTTTACTCTGCCTCTATTGCTCCTTTTCCTTTCTTACACTCTGCTTCTATCTCTCTCTCTCTCCCTCTCTCTTTCTCTCTCTCTTTCTCTCTATCTCTCTCCTGTTTTCTGGGTTTTTTTCTTCTCACTCTCTCACTCAATTTTTAACTCCCTTTTTACTCTGTATGTAATATGTCTGCTTATTCAATGGATTAGAGTAAAAATATGTGAAAGACAGACAGACAGATAGATAGATAAATAGACAGACAGAGAAAAACAGACAGATGGGTTTATAGATAGATAGACAGACAGTCAGACAGTCAGACAGATAGATAGATAGATAGATAGATAGATAGATAGATAGATAGATAGATAGATAGATAGATAGATAGATAGAT
>JBBPDA010000131.1:41634-55473 GCA_037974385.1 Arnoldichthys spilopterus | reverse complement strand
AGAGAGAGAGAGAGAGAGAGAGAGAGAGAGAGAGAGAGAGAAAGAGAAAGAGAGAGAGAGAGAAAGAGAGAGAGAGACCATAAATTGCCATGTTCCCTTATTTCAGCTACTTTATCTAATTTATTTACATATTATCGTGTCTTTCTGACACACTTAACCAAGCATACTGAACCCAGAGTCTCATACTAGCTCCTAATGAACTGTCATAATGCACCATTAAGCATTACACACTTAATTTTCAATAATGAAGAGAGTTGTTAGCGACTTTCCCAAATAGACCTGTTCTCTAGACCTGAAAGGGTGAAACTTTACAGGGTCCATGACTGGAGAGCAGTGGGTCTTGACACTCAGTGTCTTTGGCAGCAGAAAAATTGTTCCTGACCCCCCCCCCATCTTTTTTGTCCCGGTGGATTTGTCAGAGCCATGGACCCGTAGCATATTATTAGGCCTTATAGTGCAGGGGTTGATGGGAGCCCCCCGGAGCGCTGTGATGGCTCTAATGGACGTCTAATTGGCCAACTCCTCTGTCCCAGCACAGCGCCATAGAGTCTGAGAGTGTGCAGAGGGATTGAGAGTGTGTGTACATGTGTGTTTGTTTTTGTACATGTTAAGGACAAAAACTCTTCGAAAGTTCAGACTCAGGGATTGTTTGGAAAAAGAACAAATACAGCCCAAACAAATGGTCTTTAATATAACATCCATATTTTATTTGTTGTTTATTGTTTTATTCCATATTCGTGTAGTTAAGAGGGGTAGGTTTAGAATTAGACTTACAAAAGTCTTATTGTATACAAGACATATAATAATTACATATAGTTACTTATGCACTTATGCAGTACATACACATATACACGTTTTGCTCTGACAGCAATGATATGTACATATATTAGACACATCAATATTACAAACAAGATATTACATATATTATCATACATATGGGACCTATGTATGACCCATGTCCTAACATTGTATAAAAACAAACCTACATGTTAGTGTGTTAGGGGGGTGGGCATGGTAGTAATTAGCCCCCCTACACACAGACAAGATAAATGAAGGCTTGGTGAGCGTCCCGTTCCAGGACAGTTGATTGGGCAGGTAGTCTCAAGCCTCTGGAGCGTGTCCATAGCCGGTAATTAACTACACACACCACTCATGCCGGTGTGTGTGTGTTACTAGTACTCCCACTTAGGAGGGTTCCTTTAGCTACAAATTGGCTTCCATTGTCAGGCCCGGAGAGTGATTATGAAATATTGTTTAATTTGCTGGGCGGCGGAGTTGCAGGGGATGATTTTGATGAATCGAGTGTTTTTGTTTCATCATCCGTTTATTGTCTTGCGGTGAGAGACCCACGTGCGGGGCGTCTAGGTGGCGCTCAGGGAGGGGAAGTGGGAAGATTGAGACAAGCATGGGCCACTTTTAAATAACTCTCACCAATCACCGCTTGTGATCGTCCACAGCGTGGGACAGACGACTTCCCCAGAGCCTCTCTTTTCCTTGCTACATTAATAATGAGATAAACACCTGAAATCTGACATTATGTACAATGTGGCAAAAATTTTAAAAATAGAAGGAGGAAATGATCGTGTGTGAGAGAGAGAGCAAGAGGAAGACAAATGATGAATGATGGGATTCTTGAGAAAATGCACAGCTAAAGAAGAAAAAAACATAGACAGATAAAAAATTAGAACTGCAGTATAACAGACAAAAAAGGGGGATAAACTGCAGAAATATGATTCAGTTAATAACCATCAGATTAAGTATTTAGTAACTACTATAAAAAGTAATTGCTATAAATTGTTAAGAATCTACTATAATTATTTAGTATTTACTGTTAATCATTTTGAAAATACAAACTCCATTTCTGAAGTCTTGTATCAAGCAAGGATTGGCAAAAATTCCACTTGCAGAACTGCTACACTTACTCTCCTCAGTTCCCAAATGCCTAAACAGGGAAATGTAACAAAGTGGTAAACACTCCTCTGACCCAACATTTTTAAGGGGGTTGCAGGTGTTAAATTCTACATTTGTTTTTTTTATTAACAAAATACTTTTCTTTGAATGTTTAGTTCATCTAAACAAAAGCTTAAGAGAGTTAACAAATCATACATTCTTGTTTTTATTGCATTTTATGAAAAATCCCAAGTTTGTTGGAATAGGGTATGTACTATAAATTCTTCATTAACTACTATAAATTTTTTGGTAACTAATATAAATGACTGAGATCTACTGTAAATGATTCGTTACCTACTATAAACAATTGGGAGCTACTATATTTTATTCAGTGACTACAATAAATTATTTATATCTATTATAAATGAAAGTAGTTATTTGAAGTGAAAGTGGCTATTTGAAGTGAAAGTGACTATTTGTCATTGTGAACACACTCAGGCACCACAACAAAATGTGACCTCTCCATTTAACCCATCACACGTGCACATGTGGAGCAGCGGGCAGCTACCAACAGGGAGCCCAGGGAGCAGTGTAGTGATACCTCAGTAGCTTCAATACCTTCAGGTCCCAAAGGCAGTGTTCTAACCACTAGGCCACCACTGCCCACTAAATGATTCAGTAACTGATATTAATTGTTTAAATTTACTATAAATTATTCAGTATCTACTATAATGTTCTACTATATGATTTTCAGATCTACTATAAATAATTCAGTAATTGATAAAGATTGATAATATTAATTCTAAAAATAATTCTTAATAATTATTAAGAAATGTTCAGTAACTTATTCAGAAATCTACTATAAATTATTTTGTTGCTACTGTTAAACATTTTATGGTGTATTAATCTGTTACTATTGTAAATTATTCAATATGTACTCTAAATAATTAAATAACTACTATGGATTATTCATAAAATACTAAACTTATGCTACTATGATTCCTCAATAACTACTGTAAATTGTTTAGTTTGAGCTACAGATTATCCAGTCCATAACCATGAATTATTCAGTAACTACATTAAAACGTATGCATATAGTGGCAGTCATAAATGCATGTTTTTATATGTACAAGTAATTTTGCCCCATTTCTACTGGTTTATTCTTTCAAATGTTTATACAGTATAAATGGTAGCTTGCATTTTCCCATTATATGAAATTAAATAAAAACAAACAAATAAATAAAATAAATAAATGAGTGAACTGTAGGTTGTAAGTATATAGATTATGTATGTATGAGATTATGTAACAATTATTATGTAGTTATAAGAGTATAAAATGGTAGTGTGGACCCACATATGGACCTTTTTAAGGGGCTGAGTGGTAAAAATGGAATTAGCTATCCTATCCGGTAGTGTATATAGAAGGCTGTTTGCAGACTAAGCCAAAGTTTGCACCTGTGTGTGTGAGCATGGGGGGAGGTCTAAGCTGCTCTAATTGATTTAATGCTTATCGACAGAGACCCGGCAAAACAGCCTCTCCATCTTCCCCAGACTGAATTAAACACCTTTTATGGGGGAAATCAATAGAATGAAGATGATTGTGTGGTGTGTGGGGGGTATATATATAGAGAGAGCGTTATGATATGTAGAGGTAGCGAGATATGTCTTCTGGGCAAAAGAGAATTCAACACCCTGTTGTAATTCACGCAAATCAATGCTTTTAAAGCATTTAGCCATGGCCAGTGATGAACTACTGTCAAAATAGGCCTGCAAAGCAATATATGGCAACAGTGCATATCAATCAAAATTACAGACGAATAGGGCATGGTTGGGTTAAGAAGAGGGCAGATGTGCAGAAAAAAAGAGAGTCCACCAAGTTATTTTACATTTTTACATACATTGTTTCTTCCATGACGGGAAGTGGAAAAACAAGAATTTCCACTAGATTTCTTTTTCTCATTGACTGGGACTTTTTCTAGGACTGAAACTAACATTAACCACCCTAATCAATTAACCAACTGTCTGCTCCTTTATTAATAGCTTATTCAGAATGACCATGAGCATGAAACATTTTTAGTAAATGACACATAATCAAACTTTTCTTTCATAGTTTGATCTGTTCATACCAAAAGGATTCTATAAAAAGACTGGCGTGGCTGCAGGTTTTCATTGCGCTTAAGCAGTGCACACCTGATCTCCCTTATTTTATTAGTTGGTATCAGTCTTTAAATAATCTGATTAATTGTATAGGTGTGTTCCTGGACTGAAAACATTTATAAATAGAAAAAAAAGTGATATTGCACATTGCACAATTATTAATTGCACAGTGATTGCACAGTGATTGTGTTACATTACAAATATAATAATGAATATATTGCATGAGATAAAGATTACAGCAATTTAGCTGAATAAATTATGTGTACAGTTAGTTACAAATTGTACAGTTATGTGTGTTGTGGGTTTTTTGAAGGGGTTTCTGTGTCTAGTTGACTGAGGCATTGATGGCAGATAGTATGAAATACCTGCAGCAACTCTCCTCCTTGCATGCTCCTTGGGTGTAAAGGTCTGTTACTGAAAGTGCTTCTTAGAGCCTCTATAGTCTCATACTGTGGGTGAGAGGTGTTGTCCATAATGGATGTCAGTATAATCAGCATCCTCCTCTCTCCCACCTCCTCAATGGAGCACAGAGAGCAGCTGTCTTGACCAGCTTGTTGAGCCTTTTCCTGTCCCAACAGACCACTGGAAAAAAAGATGGCAGATGCTATTACAGTGTCATAAAAAGTTTTATTAGTGACCTGCACACCCCAAAGGACCTCAGTCTTCTCAGCGGGTGGAGACATTGGCCCTTCTCATAAAGGGCGTCTGTATTGTGTGACTAGTCCAACTTGGTGTTAAGGTAAACACCCAGGTATCTGTAGGACTCTACCACCTCAATGTCCAAACCCTGAATGTTCACCGGTAGGGGCTGTGTCACCTTCCTCTGGAAGTGAACCACCATCTCCTTCATCTTCCTGGTGTTGATCTGGAGGTGGTTCCTCTCACACCAGTCAACAAAGTACTCCAGTTCATCCCCATTTTCTGGAGATGACAACTATTTGAGTAGTGTCTAAAAGCTGATATGTATAGAGTGAACAGAGTGGGAAGAGTACTGTACCCTGTGATCACCACATCAGACACACAGCTGTCACGCTGTCAGGTCCAGGCTCTGGAGAGAGATAGTGGGGTGGCGCCAGAATCCAATCTGTTAAAAAAACAGATTCAGTTCAGAATCACTGTAGAAATCGAACATGGTGTAACTTTGGTAACAAAGAAATACTGTAACTAATTGAATGAAAAATACCAAGGAAAGTAGACAAGTTATATTTATATAACATTACTAATGAAAATGTCTTCTTCTATTACTCATTTATTACAGCTTCACAAATTTTAGAGGAAGAATTAATGGTTTTAGCAAACTTTGTAAAAAATTGAAAAAAATATAGTAGACATTCACAGATTCATAGAAACACATAATTTCTAGCAGTTTTCTAAAGTGCAGATGGACAGGTTGACAGATGAGATTAGACAGAAGTGCCCATGGACTATGATGTTTGCAGATGACATTGTAATTTGTAGTGAGAGTAGGGAGCAGCTGGAAGAGGCCTTGGAGAGGTGGAGATATGCTGTAGGGAGAAAGGGAATGAAAGTGAGCAGGTGTAAGACAGAATACATGGATGTGAATGGAAGGGAGGACAGCGGAGTGGTTAGGATGCAGGGAGTAGAGGTGGCGAAAGTGGAGGAGTGTAAATACTTGGAATCAACAGTCCAGAGCAATGCAATACAGTGGGGAAGAGAGGTGAAGAAGAGAATTCAGGCAGGGTGGAGTGGGTGAAGAATGGCAGTGATATGTGACAGACAGGTGCAAGCAAGGGTGAAAGGGAAGGTTTACAAGACAGTAGTGAGAGCAGCTATGTTATATGGGTTGGAGATGATGGCTCTGACAGAAAGATGGCAGTGCTGGAGGTGGCAGAGTTAAAGATGCTAAGATTTGCGTTGGTTTGGACATGTGTGGAGGAGAGAGAGTTGAGTATATTGGGAAAAGGATGTTAAGGGATGGAGCGGCCAGGCAAGAGAAAAAGAGGAAGGCCAAAAAGAAAGTTTATGGATGCAGTGAGGGAGGATATGCAGGTGGTTTGGTGTAAAAGAAGAAGATTCAAAGAACAGGAAGATCTGCTGTGAAGACCCCTAACAGAAGTAGCTGAAAGTAGAAGAAGAGGGTTTTTAATGTTCTAGTTGTTTTTTAATATTAATTAATATTTATTACTAATATTTTATACTATTTAGCAGTTTATTATGGCAACAAATGTAAATTTATATATAAAATCTTTTAAGGAATGTCACATGACCCCTGAAATTTATATATGACTTTTGTGCCTTTAAATGTCATAAATCAATTTTTATATGCTTATTTTCCAACCTCTTTTCATCTCTTATAATGAAAATTGTTACTGCACCTTTTAGACTGTGATATTTGGCTGCTTCATTTAAAAAATGCTACTTAAAACCTCATCATGAATGGGTGTAGCTAAACTGTTGTAGGCTGAAGAGGCAGATATATGTAAGTGGGTTGGAGTAGAGTGAAGGCAGAGCCTTGAAGCGTACATGTTTAGCTGCTACATCCAACTTATTTCAAGAAAGTGAGAATATGTGGCCTCTCATGATATGGTCCCTTTTAAATGACTTCTGTTAACCATTAACCCACACAGTATGATCTCTAGCTGGGTTTTTGGCACAGGATATTTTTCAAGAAAATATTCTATGAACAGGCTCTTTAACAATAAAGACCAAAAAAAATTTTGTGCAAAAAGGAAAAAGGAACATTTAAAATTTTCCATAACCAGCTTAAATTGTCTTCACAAAAGGAGTGCATTTAACAATCAGGGCACAAGTCCTGTTTCCCCACAGCACTGACTGAAGAAGTTTTTTCTTCTCACCTCAGTGTTTTTCTCTAAGCAGCAGCTCTCAGTCTCTTGTCTCAGACAGACAACGAATTGCTGCTCCGCCTTCATCAACTCCCTAAAATCTCTCTTCAGCCTCTTCAAGTGTGGAGCACACATCTCCAACAGTACCTCAAACTGATGCCCGGACATCCTGAAAGCAGCCTTGATAGAGTATCAGCTCCTGAGCTGAGCAGTGAGACTCCCCACATTCTTGTGTTCAGGACAGAATGCTCTCATAATTTCACTTCTTTTTGTTTTATTTTGTAAAAGAATAAGCAGTAGCTCATCATCACTCGTCGCACTTTTTTGTGAAATGTTTCAATAAGGCATTTATTTACATGTTTATGCTCCTTTAATATTAATTTTAATATTAATGTTCAAACTATTTTTTCACAATTTAGCATCAATTATTCACATTGTGCTGTATGTGAAAAGACCTTAATTCACACTTTAATACTTCACGACCTCTAATTAGTATGAAAGTGCTGAACAGTCACAGTGACTGTCTTTCGTACAATAACTGTCCAGGTGAGATCACTAAACAGCGAACCAAAAGTCTAAACCAAACACCCTCTGCCACACCCACCCGACCCCCGAAGGCAACAGATACTGATATTGTATCATTATACTGTCTCCCTAATCACCAATAACTCAATCAGTGTCACCCAGTTACCATCGTTGATCAACTGTGCGATCTTTGCTGATTGGTTTATGAGGACGAACCCAATCACTGCTCCGAAACTGGCTGCATGACATCACCATGGTGCAATAGGCATATCCCGAGTGGCGCGTTTGGACGTAACGTCAGCCCCACCAATTTCCCTAACTATTCGTACGAGTGCAGCTGAAGAACTCATTAGAAACTGTATTAACTGAATCGGGGGTATCAGGTTGAGCTTTGTGGCTTATTATGTCATGGCCTATTAGTATTCAAAAAGTGTGCCGGGTTTCCATTAATGCAATATTTGTGAGCATCCATGTTGTGTTAATGTCTGCAACTGTGGGCTTTCTCATCTTCAGTGATTCATAGAATGGTGTTAGTAACACCTTTCAAACTCTCATAAATTTAATATTTCAGTTTGATGTGGTAAAAGACATATTTGCATGAGACATATTTAAAAAAGAAACACAATTGGTAGCGGGTTGATATGTACACTATTCAGCCAAAACATTAACACTACCTACCGAATATTGAGTAGGTCCCTCATGCTGCTGAAACAGCTCTGACTGTGGTGTGCTGTGTGTTCTGACATCTTTCTCTCAGAGTCAGCAGTAATGTAGTAGCTCTGTCTGTGGAATCTGACAAGACAACCTAGCATTAGTTAGCCTTGGGTGACCATAACCCTGTTGACGGCTCACAAGTTTTCCTTCTCTGGACCATTTTAGTAGGTACTAACCACTGCACACTGGGAACAAACACCACAGACATTTAAGAAAATGCTTTAACCCAGTCTTCTAGCCTTCACAGTTTGGACATAGCTCACTTGAGTCTCATTCAACTAGTGAACATAATTTTATCTATTAACATAAAATTTCTGTATTTTTGGTTTATTTTATTACAATAAAACTTTTAAAGGGACAGTAAATAAGTACACCAATACATTATAAAATTAACACCACTGACAGGTAAAGTGAATAACACTGACTATCTAGTTATTTCATTACAATGGCAGGTAGGGGAGGGTGGGATATATTAGGTAGCAAATGAAAGTTGATGTGCTGTAAGCAAGAAAAATACACAAGCTTAAAGATCAGAGCCACTTTGACAACCACCTTATTGTGATGGCTAGACGACTGAGTCAAAGCATCTACAAAATGGCAGGTCTTGTGGAGTGTTCCAGGTGAATTGGTGACAGTGTCATGGGCACCCAAGTCTCACTGATGCATGTGCGAAGTGAAGGTTAGCCCATAGGGTCTCAAAGAGAAGCTTCTGTTGCAAAAAATGTTAATGCTGACTGAAAGGTGTCAGAACACACAGTGCACCACAGTCACAACAGAGATTAACAATCTAACCCACAATATGAAAACCATCCTGATAAATGATTCCAGTTCTGATAAAGTGATTCTAATTCTTATAAAATGATTCAAATTCTGATTAACTGATTCTGATAAAGTGATTTTGATTCTTATAAATGATTCAAATTGTGATAAATGATTCAGATTCTGGTAAAGTGATTCTGACAAAGTTATTCTGAATATTACAGCTCTGGTTTATGTGGTGGGCTTCACTAAACTACCTGTTATTTCTGTAAACATGTGCACCATCTGAATGCTAACAATCTCCCACAGCTTTCAAAACGTATTGCCTTATCACTGAGAGACTCCCCCACTGCCTCTAAATCATGAACAATTTCCTTTCTGCTGCTGGGACACAATCCAGACCTCCTTATATAAATCCAGTTCTCTCCTCTTTACTCCCTACACCACTCTGATTTTATTCTGTTTTACTTTACAGAAAGACCAAGAGGATAAAAATCATACCAGAAGGGATTAAGTGAACTAAGGCAGCTGTTTTTATCTGGGTTAATAACCAAAGCAATGAAAAAAACATGGGCCTGAAAAATGACCAGATTTACTAGTTTGACATTCAGACTCATATTTAGTTTTTTGGCATTGCTCAAGAACTGTTAATTTACTCCAGCAGTGACTGTTCGCTAATGAAGTCAACTGTGGCTACTGACTTCCAGTCACTGTCAGCTACATTCATTGTTGAGCTGTTCTGTTCTCAGCACAGGTGAAAAAAGGTGTGTTTAGAAGCAAATGCTGCATAGATTTCACTACTTTCTAGAAAAGCTCATCCCAGTGCAATGCTCAAAACATTTGTCTTACAACACATTTAGTACACAAATTCCAAGCCCAAAAGAGTTCATCTATAGTGAACAAAGATGTGTGTGTGTGTGTGTGTGTGTGTGTGGGGGGTGGGGGGGTTGGGGGGGGTGTAGAGAGAGAGAAAATGATACAGAGAAAAGAGAACAAAAGAGAACAAGGTAGAGAGAATTTGAGACTTGCAATTGAAGAGATCATTAAAAAAAGAGAATAAATAAGAGAGAAAGAAAGGTATAAAGCATATGGGAAAGAAAAAGAATGGAGACAGACAGAGGCTGAAAGCATATAAGAGAGAAAGAGTGTCAAATAAGGGGCAAGATACGAGATACGAGGCAAAATACGAACGGAACAGAAAATAGAAATGGTGAGGTAAAAAAGTGTAGGAGAGAAAGAAAAAGAAAGAGCATAAAGACAGGCAGAGGCAGACAGGATTTGGGAATATAAACGGGTGGAGAGAAAAAAGAAGGGGCAAGAAAGGGAGAAAAGGAAGAAAATGATAGATAAAAGTATAAGAAATATGAAAGAAAGATGAAGAGAGAGATGGAGAAACAATGTATGAGCATGAGATAGAGGGAGAGAATGAATGCTATGCATGTATCAGAGTAAATCGATTATTGATCAATAGCGCTTTTCAATTTGCATGAATTAAGGGGCACAGTGGAGCATTTTTCATCCCTTCACTCTCTTTCATTCTCACTTCTCTTTTTCTCTGACAGATGGATGAGGAGCCGTCTCTTCACTTCTTCTTCTTTTTCTTCTTTACACTTACTCCTTTCTCCCCACTCTTCAATGTGCTTTTAAAAGGTGACATTTGTCAGCGGCAGGCATGAAGAACAAACATTGGACCTGACAGCTAGAAGTGAAATTAAATTCCCTCACAGAGCCGCCAGTGAATCAGAACTGGGAGAACATCTTCCAATCAATACAGTTCATATATGATGCTGCCTGTGGGGGTCCAAAGGAAGGCAGAGGGGACATTTTGCATGGGCTTACTCTTCTGACTTTAAAGGTAATCATTAATGTGACCATGGCTGCATCATACTATACTTAAATCACAACCCGCACCCCCAATCTAAAATCAAAATACCTTGTTAGCTACTGCTCCAAGTCATATTGAGCCCTTTTCATTGCTCCATAGCATATCACATTAACTACTGAATATTTATCTATACTCTACACATAACCCTATTCAGCTCTGCCTTCTTCACTCCTATTTATAGCATATTTAATACACTGTACATATCTTATAATGTATATACTGGTCTCCATAATCAATAACACATACTGTAACTTATAGCATCATTTATACTGTAATTTGTACTGTTCTTTGCACTTCTGGTTAGATGGGTACTGCATTTCAATGGCTTTGTACACTACACAATGACAAACTGAAGCTAATATAATCTAATCTAAAATGTTAAGACTCTTATGCATCTCTGAAACATTAAATTTTTGATGAGGAGGAAAAATGGTATCCACAAGTTAGGGCTGGGGTAATATTAGATTTTCTCTACAGGATTATCGTGGTCAAAAGACATAACAATATTATTGCAATATATATGTATATGTGTGTTACTGACTACGTCCCACTGTAGCATAGCTCCAATATGGAATGTTAAACAACAGACATTCTAACAGGTTCTAACTCTTAAAAGTAACAATTAATGTTAATGGACATTCAAGATTACGGAATAATCTTTACACTCAGAGCTTTTTTATTTACACTATTTTAAGTTTAACACTATGTCCATCACACACAAACATGACTGACATGAAGATACACTCAAGAGCATAATACATCCAAAATAATCTGCACAACATGACGCATCAAAGCAATACCAGCAAGCTAGGCAATGTTACACTAAGCCATTTTAGGAGGGTTTGACATGCGACGTGGTTAGAGTTGCTTGATGGACTGAAACTGTTGTTTGTAAAACATTAAGTTGCAGTACAGCCACCTACTATTGCAAATTTACTGGTGCATGATTATTATTTACTGTACTATTGTATGGGCATTAATAACACAAATTTAATGTTTGTTTTTTTAAAATATCATGGTTATCATCAATCATCAATTCTCAGGCTACCTTAGAGACCCTTCCTGATACTGTCACTCAGAAAAATGCCATCAAAAACAATGGGTTCCACTTTATAGTAAGTGTCCATAATAATTGTGGAATTATACATTAACAATATGTAACAACAATAATGTAATTACTGCAGTTAGGATTACAGTAGTACAACTTATGTAATTACACACATTTAGGTACACATAATTATGGACTGTTTTACTGTTTCTGCTGCTATGGATTACCCAAGTGTATTCTTTTGTAATAGCATGTAACTACATAAGCACATCGTAATGTTATAACATTTAACTCCAAGTGTAATTCTAATGTCCCAATTCAAGCTGGGTAGGTACCAAAATGTGACGGATAAACATTGCGTGCCAGAGAGAATTGTTACTTTTAGGCTGCACAGGGTTTTTCTCACAGATCCTGGAAAAGTCCACCATGCCTTCAGTTCTCCATTGCTACTGTGTTTGTCATGTGGAACATAGCACAACAGTTTCTTGTGGTGTCACCAGCTACACTGAACAGTAGTGAAAAATGAAATAGGTACTGATAAGCTTAACTTGATATGCTTCAAGAGGCATTTTCTGATTAAACAGTTCTAGGGACTCACCTAAAGGAACTGCCCCCGCTGTGGAGATCCCCAGAGAACTACACACTTTCAGGGAAGTTTTTTCTCTCTTTTTTTGCACCACCAGTTGGAACACTAAAGTGACATAACCTGGCTGATGGCTGTCATAGCGACAGCATAGGAGAAGATGTAGGACATGTTTAAACTTGTCAAAAGTTTGCTGTATGGTAAGAGCTGTTTTTTGCACAGCAAATGCTTCACATAGTTTAAAAATGGCGGTTGTAACCCCGTACACTTTCATCTTGACCAATCACAGTTCACTTACATTACTCATGGTTCCTATAGAGCAAGAACAAACTGACCCTATAGGAGAGTTCTAAAAACTATAGATGCCCTTTCTGCTGTGCAGACACACAAAAAGAGGGAACTTCCATCAATGGTTCTGAGAACTATGAAAAAAGTTCATTCTTGTCTGAAAGCACTACTGACCTTTAGCTGACCTTCATGTACAGGCGCATTTGAGCTTATGGTTCTATTGGTCGGTCTGATGGCTCTGTGAGGGCATACAGCTTCCTGTTCCACAACAAATTCATGCAAATTGTTTGTGCAAACTGCAATGAATGATTAAAAGCAGCACTTACAATTTCCCTGAGACTAAATGTAAAAGCGTTCAAATAAGCAAGTGAAATGTGTTCAGAAATCAACTTGTCATTTGTGAATTGCAGGAGTGTATTGGACCGGGGGAGTGCAGGGTTGGGGGTGTGACCACATGAGATTTGGTGTATGTGGACATCAATTCTGGAGCAGTAATATTTGTGAGCAAGTGTGTTTCTCATGGCCCCAGCTGCACTAATGTACTGTTAATCATCCGGCTGCTCTGACTGGCAGGGAGTTAAAGTGCACTTCCACAGCATTGCTTATTACCACCTACTCTAAACACACACACACAAATATATATTATATGCAAATATACACATAAACCTTCATATGCAAATAACATACACTGCAAATACACATACACACACACACATAGAAATATATATATATATATATATATATATATACAGTGAGTACAGAAAATATTCAGACCCCCTTCAATTTTTTAGGAAAGCCACACATCTGTCTATATAAGACCTTACAGCTCACAATGCATGTCAGAGCAAATGGAATCATGAGGTCAAAGGAACTGCCTGAAGAGGACAGAATTGTGGCAAGGCACAGACCTGGCCAAGGTTTCAAAAAAATTTCTACTGCACTTAAGGTTCCCAAGAGCACAGTGGCCTCCATAATCCCTAAATGGAAGACGTTTGGGACGACCATAAGCCTTCCTAGAGCTGGCCGTCTGGCCAAGCTGAGCTACCGGAGAAGAAGAACCTTGGTGAGAGAGGTAAAGAAGAACCCAAAGATCACTTTGGCTGAGCTTTAGAGATGCAGTCAGGAGATGGGAGAAAGTTGTAGAAAGTCAACCATCACTGCAGCCCTCCACCAGTCAGGGCTTTAT
>JBBPDA010000131.1:28759-41534 GCA_037974385.1 Arnoldichthys spilopterus | reverse complement strand
ATGCATATTTCAACAAGACAATGCAAAACCACATTCTGCACACATTGCAAAGTCCTGGCTGCGGAGGAAGAGGGTACAGGTACTTGACTGGCCTGCCTGGAGTCCCAACCTGTCTTCAATAGAGAATGTGTGGCGCATTTTGAAGCACAAAATGCGACAACAAAGACGCCATTGTCTGCAATGAAATACAAGTCAAAGTTAATTTGAGAAATCACTACTTTCTTTTTTTCTTTGCGTATTCCATACCATTCCAACTTTTCTGAATTGGGGTTGTAATTTTTAGGATGCTTGATTGCTTGTATGCTGAAACAATAATGTTGTAACAGTTCATTTTTACTTTGCTAAAAACAGTAATGAAACATTTCCAACCTGATATATTTTAGCTATTATCTTGAAATACACATGAGTAATAAGGGGGATGCACTTTTACAAAAGACCCCTTGTATCAGTCATAAGGGTGCTTCAAGGGCTTGAATGCAGGGCACTGATTACAAGCCAGAATGCCTTCTGGGTGTGTGCAGCTGTGCTGTGCCATCGATGAGGCAGGAAAATCAAGAGAGAGAAAGCGAGAGAGAGTGAAAAAGTGTATACCACACCCCTCTCACTCTGCTATGAAAAATTCCACATGGACTCATCCATCACTCCGGCCTAAACACAGCTTGCTCTACTACTGACACGAGGTTAACAACTTGACATAGACACAGACCATCGCAGGGCCGACTTGAGAGCTGAGGAGTGCAGGAGGCAGGAGGTCTGGAGGTACCAATGTTGGCAGAGGGTTTAACCCCTTAAAACCTGCTTATTATTTAGATATTCATTTTATTTGAGAACTCTAATGAATTAAACGAAACATTTTTCTGGTAATTTGTATTACGAATTGACTCTTTTCAGCTCTATACAGTACCCAAAAAAGGTTCTTTAGAAGGTTCTTTAGGAGTAGAACCATGGCATACTGAACCATAGAGAGCCTTGACAAATCAAAGCATGATTTGAATTATTAAATGGCTCTATTTTTAGGATAGATAGGAAAGTATCGATCCAGGACATTTTGGGCACGAGAATATTTTTGTGAAGAGTTTATGTCTTTCATGGTGTAAACCCCATGAAGCCTTTGCTTACATTTTGCTTAACTCACAGATCATTGAAACAAGTTGAGACAAGTATTCTGGAAATAAAGAAGGTACACTGAATGTAAATCATTGTGTAAGTGGCAATGTAGTTAATTATCATTATAGTATTACAATTATAAAATTCCATGTACATAGTTATGTAGTATTCTACTACTACTACTAACTAACTAATAATAATAATTTAAATAAAATTGACATAATTCAGACCTACAAAAATTGTGAACTTTAAAAACAATCAAACCAGTTATACATAAACTATTGGACTGTAGACAACATGGCCCATTACTTTCAATTCGACCTTTTCTCTTTCTGATGGGCCACTGAGAAACAGCTGAGAAGACCAGAGGAGAAATCGGAAGTGAATTATGCGAGTTGGGGGAGTGGCCATATGTAATATAGAGCTGGCCGTCATATGGGGGAAATTTGGCCTAATGCGAGTCCCCCTGGTTTCAGCGTGAAGGATGGGTGTCCACAGCAGGCCCAGTTTTTAATTGCACTTAAAGCCGAATGGCAGAACATCAATCTTGATGAGTGGATCTGCATCCCTGCTCACCCAGGCCAATCTATCAACATCCCCACTCACACACACACATACACACACAATTACACAAAGCCATCTGCAGATTTCAGTTTCTCAGGTAATGCCTTCTTTCTTACAAACTCCCAGGTCACCACAAAGTACAACCACCTACAATCTTGCCCTGCCACACACACAGACACACAGACACAGACACACACACACTCACAGACACACAAACATTCAGGTACATTTTTTATACATTGTTAGGATCACTCAACTGTTATATATAAAATAACCTATTTACTTATTTCTATATATGAGGCAAGTTGCTAACACTATGAAGAAAAACAGACAAAAGATGTGCATTTAAGGAGTAATGGGATGACATCTGAGTTTTTGCACTCAACTGTACATTTCCACAGTCAGGTGTGACAAGTGTGACAACCCATTCAGCTATTTAACTGCTGTGCTGCTACAGCACAGCTGTCTGCAAAAGTCGGTGGTAGTGCAGTGATCCTCTGGAGCAGCCTTAGTTTTGTTTGGTTGAGACCGTTCATGTGTTGCAATGTCTGTTTTTTATAGGCAATAAGTGGGGGAACTAATTAAGGGAACAGAACTTAATGCAAGTTCTTGGTTATGGGAATAAAGGAAGCTGTGCGTTCTCCGTTGCTGTGGGCTATAGCCTTACAATAGTTCATTAGAGAAACACTTTGGTGAGAAATCAGATGTACATAGTTTCCCCTTACCCCAAATGTAGTCAATCAGCCAAGACATGCTTAGTGTTTGAAGTTAGTTTATTTAGTTTCACATTGGCTCATGCAGCTAATGGTCGGCCTCATTCACTAATATTGTCCTACTTTTTTTTATTTTGCGCAATCATGTTAGCTCCTAAATGTGTGTAAGTATGGTCTGTAGTGTCCGTAAATTCTGTCCTTACTGAAGAACAAATCCCATATCAAAAAAACTGCCTAAGTGGGTTTTAAGAAGAAATTTCTTCTTAAAAGCTGTTGGTGAATGAGGCCCAATTTAAGTAGACGTGGGAGAACATAAAGAGGCATGTGGAGAACACAAAGGCTGCATTCCAATTAGCATACTTTATTATATTAAACAGTGTACAAAAATTGGTCTGGTTAAGGATGAAGTCAAGTATTTAATTGCTTGTAGGATCAACAACAAAAAAGCATAAAAATACCAAAACTAAATATATTTTTTGAGAGGCAACAAAATGAATCTGTTCAAAGGCAAACTGACAAGATAGTGATGTTAGAAACATGCCTATCACCAGACCAATCAATATGTGTGTAGGGAGACAGCCCATATAGGTGGTGACAACAGCACATGGTCATACTTTCAGGTGTGAAAACGTACACTGTTACCTATAATTTATGGGCTGAAATACAAAAAATACAGACTTTAAGATGGCTGCAGCTGTTTTTTAATGGGTGTATGTGATATGATGGTTCATATAAGACAGTCTGACACACTGCCAGAAAACAAAAGCAAGCTACAAAACTGTTGAAGCTAAATGTGTTTTGATCTGCAGCAATGTTTTTATTCATTTCTTTAAAATATTAACCACATGATAATCAAGCTTGAATTACTCCAATGATCGGATCATTCCTTACTGGAAAACTGCACAGACATAACATATTTCATGTTTCATATGGGCAATTTCAAATAGAACATTTCCATTCACTGTCCTACTAATGCTTTATCATTTGCTTCCACCATGTTTGCACAGCAATTGTGGTTGCTTGTATTTATGTTCAAGCTGTGTTATGCACAATGATGAATGAGGTCAAGGAGCCTCATAGACTGCAATTAATCTTCATTTTCTTTTATGCACATTATTTTTACTTTAATCAACCCATAAAATTAACTCTTACAAACATGTCACATTTTGAATGTTTAAGACATCTCAATCAGAAACCAGGTCAGGAGATTTTAAAATGGACCACCTAAATACAGTCAAAACCCAATTTAAAGATTCCACTTGTATGTAAAATGTATTTATGAACCTGCTCAACACCTACAGAGACACATTTATCTAAACTTAATTATTACTCACACAAACATCATTATGATACTTACAATAAATAATAAAATTCTGATATTATCTCTGCAACACCAATTGGTAAATCTGCGGCTTTGTTTATTTTCACTTTCGGTGTTTGGAGCCGTTGAAAAGTAAACACGTCAGTAGCTGGTGTAATTACTGATCAGACATTTCAGTTCATTTACTAAACCTGTTCATGTTTAGCCTGAACGAGATCGTTCTAACACTATTTAAGGGTTTTTTTATTGAGGTTTGTCATCTGATTAACTAACATTTACAAATACACACCTACTCACACACTTTTTACTCAAACGCAAAGTTATCCGAATGATAACGTGATAGTCCTTCTTCTTTTTTTTGGTGAACATGCAAGAAAAGTGATAATAACAGGCTAGCCTGCTAACATGGCACTTCACTTTAAACACATTCACAAACAATGAATCTTATTCACATTCTACAGTAAATGCACAATCAAAATATGATAAAACCCCATTTTTGACCAAATCAAATTTATTTTATATTATTTTTTCTTTAAAGAAGATCCCACTTGTTTCTTCAGACTGCCATGCAAAAATATGCTAAGGATTAGGAAACAGCTCTGACTGTGGTGCACTGTGCATTCTGACCTTTTCATCAGAGTCAGCATTCACTTTTTAAACCACAGTAGATCTTTTGTGGGATCGAACCAGAAGGTCTAGTCTTCACTGTCCATATGAATTAGTGAGCCTTGGGTGCCCATGGCCCTGTCACAGATTGTCCGTCCTTGGATCACTTGTGGTAGGTACTATGTACTGCATACCTGAAACACTTCACAAAACCTGCTGCTTTAGAGATCCCATTCCAATAACACCCCTGTCAAAGTGTCTCAGATTCTTATGCTCACCCATTTTTCCTACTTCCAGCACATCAAATTCAAGAACTGACTGTTCACTTGCTGCCTTATATATTCCACCATCCTGACAGGTGCCGTTGTAATGAAATAACTTGATAGTCAATGTTATTCATTTTACCTGTCAGTGGTTATAATGTTGCAGCTGATCGTGTATGTTAACAAAATATTTCCATGCATTTTATTCTTATTTAATAATACATTTAAACAGAATGACATATGTGTGATTCTGTGTTAAAGAACATGCATCACATGTATCAAAGCAGCGCCCCCTTCCAGCCAAAAGGGCACAGACAAAGCGAAAAAAAGTGAGCCGATCCAGACAGCTAAAGGGAGCAGAAGAGGAAGAAGGGCATGATGAAAAATGAGAAGAGGATAAGGGAGTGGAGGAGTGGGAGGGGGGCGGGGCTTAAGGACCTGCTCAAGTCAGCTTTTTCCAATGGAGGGAACATGACGGAGTGGACAGGCTCTATGGGCCCAACTGAATGGGGCTTCTTCCCCTTTACATGATATCTTTGATCCCCCTGTGCTTCACACACCAGTCAGCAATATTGTCTAATGGTGCCGGGTTAATACTTTAACCAGCGCACGGCATGAGGCTGATAGAGTGTGAGCGTGTGTGTGGAAGGGGGGTTGGGGGGTCCTTAGAGACTGCATCTCAATCAGCACACATTCCACAGCTTACAGTAGAGCGAGAAAGCAAAAGGGACTAAAGGGAAATTTG
Source organism: Arnoldichthys spilopterus (assembly GCA_037974385.1). Taxonomy (NCBI): domain Eukaryota; kingdom Metazoa; phylum Chordata; class Actinopteri; order Characiformes; family Lepidarchidae; genus Arnoldichthys; species Arnoldichthys spilopterus. Next base: position 36,215 of record JBBPDA010000131.1, on the reverse strand, counting down.
TGTTCACCATTCACTGTGAAAGCTGCTTTTCTGTGTTGAAAGTGATGTAGTGCTGCATTGAATTTACTTAGGCATAACTTCCACATAAATAAAATACATTACATTGGCAAATATACTGCCAAAAGTAAGTCAACTGGTAGGTAAAATTTTGTGGATATGTTTTATTCATGCAGAAATGATCAAATCAATTAAACCAAATGTATCACTTTCTCAGTAGTCTCAAAATGTGGTAAACTTAGCTTGTCAAAATGTTTTTAATACAAATAAATAATGATTTTTGAAGTACTGTACTTATTTCATTGAAACTGTAAATATTACTTGGAAAACTTTAAAATAAGACGGATATACCATGCAATATACAACCCTGTGCATTTGTGTGGATGTGTCAGATGGCACATTTTGTTGATTGTATAAGTGAAAATAACTGCACATCCTCACACAATTCCTGTTTATTTTTTGTAGCCATGTTCATGCTCCAGTCTGAAAATATATGTCACCTGTATCTTTCAGACCAGTTAAGCTCTTTATTCCAGTTCTTAATTGTTGAATATAACATGATGCCAAAGGGCAAAGTTTTATATTTTGCTTTTAATTTTTTTTTCCGAACGTGTTAAACTCAATAAATAGAAATTATCCACCAAAACTGGTGGCTAAATGCCATATTTAGGGGGTTGCAGAAAATCAACACATTATTTTGTATACAACTGTATCTACAACAGAAACAGCAGAGCATACATCCAAAATACCAGGCTGGAATTATTTCAAGGTGTTCTGTCAAGAATTAAAGCTGTTCTTGAGTTCAGACACAAGTACAGTGAGCTACAGTAAAAACATTCCATTACATAGAGCCAAACGAGAGAGAGAGAGAAAATCGCTCATCATCTCTCCGACAGCAGGGGGAAATCCTCACTTCCTGAAGATGACAGTTTAGACAATGGCGGATCTAACCATCTGCATAGTGGCCAGAAGAGACCAGGTTAATGATTCTGTGCCCACAGCTGAGCTGGAGGACAGTGAGAGATGGAGAGAGAGGAGGAGGAGGGAGAGGGAGGGTGTAAAGCATTATCAATTACATCCACTTAAAATACCATTACAGCTGCATGCGGCTTTTCAACCGTTTCTCCACAGCCCTGTTCGAATTGGAGAGTGATTACTCTCATTTTGCTACACCATTCAAATGTAATCACATACTTACATAATCAATTATATAGTTATGGGTAGATTTATAGTTAGGGCCAAGTATATATTTGATGTACGTCTGTATTGCCAGTTTTAAGTCTGCACTGCAGACTCCTGACTATTGCTATTTGCTATTGCTAATTTTACCAAAATTTTTATTAAAAATGGTACTAAACTGTACTTTTTGGGTACAGGCTCTGTTACTGGAATGATACCCTTAGGGGTACATTTGTGGTAACATTAGTTAGGAAACATAATTCTACTGTATTTCATAGCAAGTTTCTATGTTTTTAGGATAGAAACTTTTGTCTGACTCCAGGCATTATATATATTTTTTTATTTAAAAGCTTTTAAGTTATAAAAAAAAATCAAACAAGTATATTTATATAATAGATTATCAATTAAACAAAAGTCATTCAATGTGCTATATAGAGATGTGTTAAAACACATTTTTATGCAAGTATTACAAAGATAGAAATTATGCTTACTGATAAGGTAAATGAAAAACAAGGTGGGTCTTAGCCTCTTTATAAAACTGGCTACAGCTGGGGTAGATCTGAAATGGGGAGCTGGTTCCAGTATTTGGCAGCATAATGAGTAAATGCCGTTTTACCCTGTTTAGTTACATCTAAATACATCTTGGTATCACTAGCTCCGGCTTATTTGAAAGACCCTCCAAGCTGATATTCATCAAACATCTTAGGACCATGTGATATTTCAGTTTTTCTTTTTTAATAAATCTGCAACAATTTCAAAAACTATTTTTTTTGTCTGTCAATATGGGGTGTTGTGTGTACATTAATGAGGGGAAAAAATTTATTTAAATGATTTTAGCAAATGGCTGCAATATGACAAAAAGTGAAAAATTGAAGGGGGTCTGAATACTTTCCGTACCCACTGTATATTTAGGGACTGAATCACTGACTAATTTATAAACTATGAGGAGCACTTTATACTCAGTTCTGATTGGACATCAGTGTAAGGAGCTGAGTACTGTGGTCTTTTCTAGGTTTTTGTTGAATTCTAGGAGCAGCATTTGGAATAAGCTGTAGCCTATTGGTCTTTTTGGGGAGGCCAATGAAAAGAGCACTGTAATAGTCAACCATGTAGGGTATAAAGGCATTAATATGTTTTCCAAATCCTGCTTTTACACAAATCCCTTAACCTTAGCTATGTTACTCAAATGCTGATTTAGTTATAGCTCACTGAAACTAAGATTGCCTCATTGCTATAGATTCCAAGTTGCAAGCTTGTTTTCTTGTTGTCATACAGAACTATATCCATCTAGTATTTTTTTAACTGAAAGAAATTTTGTTGCAGAATATAAATACACACCTTTTTACTGGGGAAGTGAAAATAAAACTTGTTTAAAACTCATTTAACTTGGACAGTTGGATCTTAAGGACATTGTTGTACCTTTAAGGATATTTCTAAATTGTCCACAGCTTGGTAGATAAAATATAACCGTCAAGTACCTTTTCTTCTGACAGTGTGAACTACATGAATAATTTTATGACTGCAGCTGATTGTAGAAAATGTTAATAAACTTTTTTTTTTTTTAAAAGGAACAAAGTTATCTGGTGGAACAAATGTTTTCCATCAGCACAGCTCATAAACCACCAACCCCCCAAACCCTACCCCACACATGCACACTTCCCAAACATACAGCGAACATCATGATTAATCCAGCTGATGTTTTGCACAGAAACGAACCAATGAAGTGCAAGTTTTCAATCACAAGGTGGTGGAAAGATAACTTGTCATCTGCAGATGAATGATCCAGAATGGTGCACAACAGTCCATAAGAGCATGTGCACCATGAGGTCAAAGTCAATAAGCCTGAATATTAACCTGAATACTCCATTAACAAGCCTGAAGCTCAGGTGACTCAACAATTAACAGCGGTTACTGCTGGGCATAGGGAAAAGAACAGCATCACAAAGGTGCTTATCTCTAAATAAGATAATCATTCACATTTCTAATGCACTTTTTTTTGCAATACACACACAGTTGTACAATACAATGTCTCATATAGTCTTGTGCTGCTTATATAGAATGTATGGCTACAACCATACATCCAGTATGGATTTAATCTACTTTGCAAATAGTTTTACAGTCCAAAAGTAATAACTGTTGAGGGATTTTATTCCAGTATGAATCTGCCATGTGTGTAGTTTTTACAGTCAGACAGTAATAATTGTGGAGAGATTTTATTCCAGTGTGAATCTGCAATTGGTGTAGATTTTAAAGTCTGACAGTAATAATTATGGAGTGATTTTAATATGGTTTAAATCTGCAGTGTGTGTTATTTTTACAGTCTGAGAGTAATAATTAGTGATCTTTTAATTGGCCAAACTGCTAACTTAAATTGAGTAAATCAGTTTAATATAGATGATAATTTTCAGTGCTCTTCTGGGATAACATACCTTTTAAAGCATAAAAATGTTTTGTTCACCTTTAAACAAACAGTTTTTTAAAGAAATATCTGCTGAAAGGTCTTAACCAAACCAAATGCTTTCTCACATCTTTTTGTCACATTTATTTTTAGCAGTGTACAAAGTGGCTTCCATACTCTGCACATTTTTGTGCCCCAACACACCTCCTTGAACTCATCAGCAAATTGTCAAGCACTTACTGAGCTGATTCAGGTGTGTTATAGCAGGGAAACCTCAAGACATTTGAAGAGTGTCATTTCAAAATGCTGTTTATCCATTTATAGCTGTTTTGTATGTAAAGAGTGTTCTCTAGTGAAAGAGCTATCACTATAATATTACACTGGCAATTTTGTTTATATATTAATAATAATGTTTGTACAACATTATTATAAAGCACCAAACAGCCGTGGCTTTCTGACCACTTGCCTAATATTGTGTAGGTCCCCTTTATGTCATCAAAACAGCTCTGACTGTGGTGTATTGTGTGTGCTGGCACCTTTCTATCATAGCCACCATAGACTTCACTCCCCACATGCATCAGTGAGCCTTGGGTGCCCATAAGCCTGTCGGGCGATTCACCCTATCCTTCCTTGGATCACTTTTGGTAGGTACTAACTACTACATACCTGAAATAGTCCACAAGACCTGCCATGCTGATTCAGTCATCTAGCCTAAACAATATGGCTCTTGTCAATTTTTTCCTGCTTCCAGTACATCAACTTCAATAACTGATTGTTCACTTGCTCCCTAATAAATCCCAACCCCCTGAGAGGAGACATTGTAATGAAATTACAAGATAGTTAAGATTATTCCCTTAACCTGTCAGCGGTCATAATTTTATGGCTGATCACTGTATGTTGAACATACAGATTCCTTACACACCTTGGGTAGGTGCTCCAGAAGCCTACCAGACACAGGAGCAGTTAATCTCCTCATCCTCAACACTTTATTCGCAATGCTTGTTTTTTAATATAATCTGTATATTGCTTGAATATTGCCTAAATCACATTTAAATTGTCTGTATACTGTTTGTAGTGCTAGAGAGACACTAATAACTGGAACCAAATGCCTGTGTGTTAAGATATAATCCCTGGCCAATAAATCTGATTCACATTCTGATGTTTCTCGTATGTTTAAAGCCCACACCCAACAATACATCATGAAAAATAATACTTTTGAGAATGGTCTTTAATGCATTTTGGAATGAAGGATGGAAAGATGATTTTTCAAAATGTGTAAATGATGGAGGTCCGGACCCATTCAGTTTAATTCTAGAGATCACAGATAATTTTTGTCCTAAAAGAAAAAGTTGACTCATAGTTTTTAGTTACATAAATACAAATAAGAATAAAAAAAACTGTGGACCCTGCCATTGACAAACAGGCCTGAAGACGGACAGGGACAAAGTCTCTTGGTCTTTCAACTTTTCATCTGGGAAAATGTAGAAAAACAACAAATCCTCAACCTCTCCTCTGTTGACATCCATGAAATGGGTCATGAGAAAGTTCCCAGCCCCTTTCCCTTTAAAACCCATCTCTGTCTGCCTTTATTTTTTGGGAAAGCTGAATATCCATTCCAACGCCCACATACTCATGGACCAGCGCCCGCTGGATACCTCATCACTCAGCACGCTCAGAGTAGGGCAGGGAGCAAGACGGGTGTGTGTGTGTGTGTGTGCATGTCCGTATGTGTGACAGAATAGGATGTGCTCCGTCACTGGCTGCAAAGAGTGGAAGCTTCCTATACATGGCAGCTGCAAGGCTCCACTGATGTATCAGAGTCAGCAGAATCATTGATCAGCGGCTGGGTTAATCATTGATTGGGGAAGGGGGTTTAGGAGAGCAGTGAGGGGGCGGAAGCCCAGCAGGAGGGCCGGATAGACCACTATCCATGCCCTGCTTGCATCTCCGTCACAAGAAAACCTTCTATGTCCAAAACTGTAATGTTGGGAGAAAATAAAAATAGTGTTTGAATGAAACCGTGCATCTCCAAAAACGTAACTTTACAGAATTAAAAAATATCCTGGACTAAGAATAAATAGAACAATTCCAAAGTTTTCCATTTGCAACAGATCACCTGAGACATGTTTGTTGTCCAGTTTTTGATTTTTTAGTTTAGAAGTGAAGCTGTGAGCCTAATGTTATGTCCTTTCAACCTGCTTGAACCACATCCAGCTCTTCGTTAAGGTGAAGTAGACTATTTTACACAACACCAGGGCTGGTGTTTACTAAGCAGGACTGATCCATAATAAGATTCTTCCGCATATTTGATGATCCCAAAAACTACGGTTTGTGAAATCAAGCCCTGTTTTGTAAGGGGCTACCTGCAGTGATTGGCAACACAGTCACAGTGAAGGTGAATAAAACCAAATATCTATAGTATTTCATCTTGTCTAAAAGCTCCTTCACAAAAAATAATTGTATGAAATAGTTATGAATTTGATGCCTGATGCCTGAGACAGGAGGTTTCATGAAGCAAATAGAGTTCCCAAAGAATACTTATTTGTTTTCAGATTTACAAACATTATATAATCATCATTACATGTAAGACTCAGAAGACACACGTAGGTTCACTGGTGAGTTTGGGTAGTAAATAATGGCTTTATTTCATACATTATTATCAACCCCTGGTTCCTATTACCACCAGATATTTGGGTCTGCAAGTTTCTCTGAAATTAATCATTTCACACCAAACTACCAAGTCATTGGAATTTGGTGGAATTGCTCTTTAAGGGCTGACCATTCAATGAAAATGTAAAAAATAATTTTGAAATACTAAGAAAACATGTAATGACAAATACAATATTTAAAGTTTCTTTTTTTGTCCAATATAGGAATACTTGGACACACCTAGATCAAAGTGTTCCTTAAAGTGTATCTTAAGATGTCTATTAAGATGACAAAATTAAACAATGTTCTTTCATAACTTGTCTTCACACTTAACACAAAAAAACGACTGTGGCACTTCTTTGAGTGACAGCATGCTGTTTGACTGCTGCTGGTGGCAGAAATCAGTACTGCAATTGTAAGCCATAATGCAGAATCCATAGGTCAGTAAACACTCTGCATGGGCAGAATTGGACTGGACCCAGGCGAGCATCGAGTGTAAGATTACCGTTTCCTCTCCAGCGTGGGTGGATAGAACCTGACACACATGCTGATTCTGTTCACCTTCCTGAAGGACGTATGTGCTGCCTCTTTTAAACACATTAGTCTTAAATGAGTGCTTGCCTGTGGCAAGAAAAGCAAAATGCAGGGTAGTAGCATGTCCAGTTCAGATATTAGGGCAAAATAGGATTATATATAAGTTATTACAGTTTTAAAGCAACCATGCCTTTGTTCCACATGTGTGCACAGGAGAATATAGTACAATGGCAAGAAAAGCTCAATCAACAGCAGGTGGGCAAAGCATGTGTAAGGTAACCATGCTACCATATGAGAAATTAACTTTAAAGGAAAGGTTTGGCAAAACATCAATTTATGCAATTTGTCACTTAGCCTAGACATAATTGACTACCCAAGGTAAGTCCAAGTATTTGCTTTTTGGTTTCACACTGAAGCTATGAGGCTAATGCAGCTAGCAAACATTAGAAGTTGTAAGTTACCCAAATCTTTTCCATAATTCATCTGCAAAACTTACTAAAATCACCTCCAGCTCTTTATTAAAGTAAAAGAGATTTGTGGATGTGGTTTAGGACAGGCTGTGGTTTAGGTTGACTTAATAATAGTAGTTTGACTCTTCAGTCCATACATAGATCAGGTTGGTGTCCATCTGCTTGCACACCGTATGCTGCTATCTATATATATATATATATATATATATATATATATGTATATATGTAT
>JBBPDA010000131.1:0-22682 GCA_037974385.1 Arnoldichthys spilopterus | reverse complement strand
TTATTTCTGTGACCATTGTGAGTTTTTCTTTCATTGACTGAAGGGTACCAACAATTTTGTCCACGTGTGTATATATCGATCAACCATAATAATATCACCATTGCCTAAAATTGTGTCCTTACGACAGTGGTACGGTAATATGATGGCCGGTATAACCACAGCACAGAACATGAAGGATGCCGTGATTGGAGCACTTGTGAAAACTGTGCTTTATTTCCTCTGTCACATATCGACACACTTTACTCCTGGTTCCTTTAGTGATAATGTACCTCCCCTATAAGAAGAGCAACAAACTCAGAAAAGCATTTTAAGAGGTATAATCTTTATTATTAACATTTATCATTTACCTTCCTCCAACAGTTCCAAGAACTATGATAAAGTTCCTCAGGTGCAAAAGCACCATATATTGCAATAGAAACTCATCCCCACAACATCACTATCTTTCACTGAAAGTGAGGGCTCGTATGTGTTCTTCTCCCTTCTTTTATTCATCAAGACAGCATTTGCAAGCCTTCACCTTGGGAATCATTTCTACCAGCTATAACTAAAGCGTAATGCTCACCACTTGGCGTGGATCATGGGCATGCTGGGAAGTGCAGTGCTCCACCAGGCCATCTTGGTCAAAGTTCTTCAGATTGCAGTATGGGCAGGTGAACGTAGAGCGGTTCGGCACAGAGCTACAGAAGAAGATACATGTGACAGAGTCAAGCCATGATTCAGTTTACATTGAGTGGCCTTAATCATACACATCCATGCAGATGTTGGTGTAGACCAGAGGTTCTCATATATGGACCTTGAATCCAAATTCCACTCCTGGATTTTGTAATCACTAGTAGTTACTGAACTGTTGTTGTCATTGATTGGCCACTTAAGAGTCACATACTGGTGATTACAGAATCCAGAATTGGAATATGCATTCAAAGTCCAGATTTGAGAACTTCTGGTGGTCATCACCTGACTACATTAGGATGGTTCTTCGCAATGCTCTTCAGGCCTTCTTGGACATAATCCTGGTATTTAGAACAATTTGCCATATGATCCCTCATCTTGGACATAATAACCTATCACAGGGATGAGAGCATAACAAACAAATTACAGTTTATTATTAATAATAATAATAATAATAATAATAATAATAATTTAATATATTATTAATATTAGTAGTAGCAGTGAGTAGTATTAACAATATAATGACAATAATTATAATTTAATAATGATATAGTATTATTTTTAGAAATAGCATTTAGTAGTACTGTTTACAATCTAACAGTAATAATGTTAATAATATCATATTAATAATAATAAAATTGTTACTATATTAATTCCATGACACAGAGAACACAGACAAAATCATAAACCCTAGTAATGTGCATCAAATAGACGATAATGTTAAATATACATCAATGAATATTAGTAAAATGCATCCATAAGTTAACTAAATATACTTGTACACAGTTGACTGCCATGCCAACATCAATAATTGCACTATAGTGCAAGCAAAGCATGTAAACTGTCCTAACTACCATAGAGAGTGGCCAAATACAGTTTTAGGACGCAACTAGGTGTATTCACCGAGGTGTAGAATTTCTTTTAGTGAACTGTGATTTCTTGAAGGCCCTTTGAAATCATTTTCTTCTGCAGTACATATAAACTGGTAAAATAAGCCCATTCCAGGTCTCTGAGCCACTGTGCCCCAGAACACATGCTAGGGTCATTCTGAGGATCAGACTTTGAGGCGTCTTGGGCAGATTCAAATCAATATTTCTCAGAAATGCATTGTGTACACGATCACAGGGCCTGCACCACTAACCGTAGAGTCACAGGTCTAGTCCTGAGTGAGGTTAAAGTTGATAAGTGATACTTGTTATACGTTGGTGTATTGCATGCACATATGCGCAAGTCTCCAACTAAACACCTAAACATAGGACATCACAGGACCTATAGAGAGTAAGTCATACAGGAAGGTTTAACATTTGGGTCTATTTTTTAATATCTTGTAATTGTGAAGTTATTTCATGAATGTATTGTATTTTATGAGATATGGTTCATAACATTGCAGTTCAGGTAAAGCACTATAAAGGCTCAATACAGGGGAACAGGAAAGTCTTTAAATGAGGCAGGAGAAGGGGGCGGGGGTTGTGGGCAGGCAATTGGGGGGGGTTCCTAATTAGAAATGTCATAAAGAATGGCTTAGTGTTAAGACAGGATTAGGGCAGTGCCATTATCATATTTTCCATGATAATAATTCTTCCCTATAACAGTTTTGACAATATAGGCAATCACCAATCAGCCATAACATTAACACCACTAATACTGAATAGGCAGGTGGGTAGGTAGCTAGCTAGGTACTTTATTCATCCCTCAAGAAAATTTGAGAATTCAGTAGATCAGAAACATCAGTAAAAATTTGTTAAAAAGCAATTACAAATGACTTTTTGCCAAAAAGAGGAATGATTTGGTTTTCATTTTACATATATTGTGAAATTTTTGGAGTATGTAATATATGAATTTTCATACATAATTTATATCAAAGAGAATGTGCTATAATGTGGAAAGAGAAAAATATATACATATAATTCAAACACCCTGTAATTAACATCCTGCGCTATCTGGTCTCTAAAACTCGATGAATATCAGGAAAATGATACGGTGGTGCTTTAACAAACGCAAAGCTAGAGACTTAACACATTTAACACTATGCGGTAGATGATCTATTGGGGAAAAAAGTTATATTTCCAAAAACTATGACTTTATTATGTTTTTTATGTTTAAAAATCTAATTATTTTAATATCAATGTTTTTGTTTCTATTATTTTTAGAGGTTTCAGGTAAACAATCTTTAAACCTGGGCATGCTGCAGGACCCTCAGTGACCCCACCTCCCACTTCCAAAGTGCTATATAAGTAAAAACTATTGTTATCATTAGTAGTAATATTAATAGTAATAATAATGTTATTATTAGAATAAAACCTCCACAGAATGACTAAAGTGAAAAAAAAACATGTCAGGCATAAAATAAAAAGTGAAATAGTAAACACAATCATGCCTCTTCTTTACAGCCTTTACAAGGTCTGGATGAGGTGCGGATTAAGTCTTCAACATCTTCTGCTTTGGCCCATTTCTGCAGAGCAGCTCTGCACACAGCACACACTGGCTTCTGAGGTCTCAGGCACTCCTGAAGGCAACGCTGGCAGAATCTGATAAAAATTAATGATTAGAAATTACTCTCTTTAAAAACTCTCTTTAAAAAAATATATATATATATATATGATGACATATGATGATAATGATGATTATGGAGACCGAAAAACCCAAAGAAGCACAAAGCCAGGCAATCAGACATAATACAAAGTATTAAACGTTAAAGTACTACAACTCCCAGAATTCCATGTTCCAATATGGCAACTTAAGCTCGCTGCCAGAAAAACAAAACTGAAAGTAAATCATTAGGCTACAGTTCCTCAAAATGTGCATTTTTCACCATTCACGATGGCTGCGTATGAACAGACATGCTATAATACACAAAGTACGTGCATAGCAACCACTCCTGAAACTGTCCTGCAATGAGAACTTTAAAAAAAAACGAACAACAACAACGACGACAGCGACGACGAGGGGGAGCGGCTAAACTTTTTAACCTTTAGAGCAGATACTAACGTGTGTCCGCATTGTGTGACCATCGGGCAGTCAAATATCTCCAGACACACCGGACAGGTGAACTCCATCGTGTCCCGGTCTCCTCCGCTGGGTGTGGGAGGCTGTTGTGCTCGGCTAAAAGCACCTAGCATGGCTGCAATCCACTAAAACCTCCCGTAACCGGTGCAGGAAGCTTCCTCCACTGAGAACTGAGAGTGTAACGCCACCGAGAACCTGCAGGAGGAGGAGGAGGAGAACCGGGGGTAGTTTTTTTTCATAGCCACAGTATTAACAGCATTGGGCTGTGCTCAGTCACTCTCTGGAGAACTTTAAACTCGAGCAAAGGGAGGCAGAAATAGCACACTATGTAGGCTAGTGTGCCAGCTATTGTGGTGCCAGCTATTGTGTAGCGGTGTTCCAATTTCTAGGCTATCGAACTCCTAGGGTCACGTGACTCGTTTTGTTTACACGACCATGCTGGCAGGAAGAACATGAGCAATAATTAATGGGGCCAACACCGATTTCAAACCGTTAAAGTTCATTGTGCTTTTTAATCACCTAAATCTGTCCCTCAAAAACTGGTAAACTGAAAATTGTATATTGAATATTATTAACTGTATGTTGTAGATTGCATACTCTGCATTGTATATTGGATAATGTAAGATCTACAGTATAGTGTGTATTGTAAGTTGTCGGATTTTGAATTCCCATTATGTTTAAGACTATATCATAAAATTTGATCAATAAGTATTAACTTGCCAGGGGTATCTTTCAAGAGTAGTGAAACATGGATAGTCTCTGAAATCCCACAAATACCTGAAGGATTTACATAGGTAAAATCTGAAAAAAAAAAATGTAGTCTTGCTGTCACTGGATGGGGAAATTTTGCTTCATCTTAAGCTGTGTCCCAAACTGCATACTACCATACAAAATAGTGTGTAAAAATAGTGCACAACCAGTAGAAATGCAGTCAAGTATGTGAAGTAAAGAAGTGTGCTGCACAGGAAGCAGCCATAACAGCACATTTCCTGGTATAACCTTAATACAATTATTTATCATGTGGAAGATTTTACAGTTACCTGACATTTGTGTCAATGCCAAAATTCACTTACTGAAAATATCTTTCTACATGTTACTTTCTTTTGAACTTAGTCTTTGTTAGCCCTGCAAAATTCATGCCAGTAATTATAATATAAAAATAGATACTGACATTAGTGTAAATGGTGGTGTGGGTGTACACAACATTTTGCTGACTGTGGGTGCAACCAGAAAAATTTTGCCGGGGGGGTGTGGATGGAAAGGTTTTTGCAGAGGTGGGGTGTGGGTGTTACTTTTTTTTTTTCAGGTGGGGTGCAGATGTAAAAAATTTGATGGCATGAGTGTAGACATTAACATTTTATTGAAACCATAATCATTGCTTGAGTCACAAAAAAAGCAGCTTGGCTAACAACTCAACACAATCACTTTCATTGCTTTTAATATAATATAATTATCAATATATCAATATAACTGCTTATTATTTATTAATTTATTATAGCACTGGGTTGAAATTGCATTTTAACTGCTGAGTTTTGTACTGAAAACAATATGTTCATTATTCAATTCAGTTCATGCTAATTGTTTGATTTAATAAATGTTGTGTTCAGAGAGTGATGAGTTTTTTTTATGTTTGACATTAAATTGCTTGGCATCAAGCACTATGATACTACACCTGGTATTAATATTCTGATAATGTGACAGCCCAATGAGCACCCGCATGGGCCTTTCTGTTTTTAACATGGCTGTTCAGTGGACAAGAAGATGTAATTGATTTGATGGATTGTTTCAGAACAGGTCAACCGTTCTGAAACTTGACTGGTACACATTGCCTACATTGCCTACACTGACATACCAGTCAAATATTATGACGACTGGTAAAGGTTAAGCTTGCGCATGAGAAGCAGGAGGGAGTACTACCTATAGACCATTAGTTCTCAATTCTGGACCTTGATTTCAAATTCAATTTCTGGATTTTGTAATCACCAGTAGTTAACTGACTGTTGATTTAATTGGTTGGCCAGTTAGATTCAAATTTATTGGTGGTTACAAAATCCAGGACTGGAATCTGGATTCAAGGTCCAGATTTGAGAACCTCTGCTAAATTTCATGTCTATATGACTTACGGTTTGGTCTGGTCGATTTGTTTTAGGGCAGAACCAGAATAATAATAATAATAAGAAAAATCCTAACAAAAACAATAGGGTCCTACGCACGTTTGTGCTTGGAACCTAATAATAATGATTATTATTTTTTCTACACTTTCAGCTTATAAAATTGAAAATACCCCTAAACAATGCTACAAAATGTTTGAATCAGTTCGGATATATGAATCACTTCTGTCAGTTTATTGAAATGCTTTAAAAGAACTGGCCTTAACAGGCTAACAGACCAATACGTAACAGAATGGATTTAAAATGGGTGAGTATGTCCAACTTATTTATGGAAAAAATTAAGATTGACATAGCATTAGTGAGCCTGAAAAATCAAACAGTAAGTTTATTTTAAATGAATCTGTAGCACGTCGAATCGGTTTCAAACGGAATATGTGAGTCGGTTTGGCTGTTCGTTGTTTTAAAGAACAAATTGTGCTTCTAAAACAGATGCAAAATATATCTTTAATAAGTCGAACGTGAAAAGGCCATTAAAACAATTGCCGTAGTGTCCGAATCGATTCAGACCGGTTTGCTAAAAAGAACCAATTCAATCGAGTCGATTCGCGATTCGGACATTGCTAGTTCACGTCCGCACGTGTGAAACCCGATGGCGTCGCGCATGCGCAGAACGGTTCGTGGGGATTTCCAGTGTGAGGAAGGTAAGCGCTGGTGGCGTCTGACGAAAATGTTTTTTTCTTTAAAATAACATCACCAATTCACATGAAGCACACGATGTGGGAATGGATAACGTTACGGACGTGTCGAAGGGCCAGCGCCGGTGATAGAGTGCTGGCGAGTTGGCGGTGCTGAGAGATAAACGGCTCGGTATCTGGATAGTTAGCCGGTTAGCTTGGTTTGGTTAGCTCGGTGGCTAAGGCTAAGTGTCCAGGCTGAGCTGGGCGTCTCTGGATTCAGGGAGATTTACGAGGTAATTTCAGAGCCAGTAGGGTATATTTTTCGTAGATCTGACACTTTATGTGATTTGCAAGCATCCTTCAGGGTGGGGGAAATGTCGAGGCAAGAGGTGAAATGTGTAAATACCGGGGAATTAAACCGATTGAATTAAAATTAGGCTTAAACGTTGCCAGCAGTGCGCATGTTATAATAGAGAGAGGGAAGAGTGTTGGGCTTAATGGTCGTGTGGTTGACAGTTTTGGGGGCTTTATTAATTGCAGTGTAATGGTATGTTGTCGTGGTGTGTCGGTGCAAGCGGGTTGTATGCGTTGTGGATGTGCTGTTTGTGCTCCCTGCGCTAGGGACAGATACGCTGGGCTGGATGGATGAAGGCAGGGAACGCGGCGATGGATTTGGGGAGGGAAAGGGCGTGTGTGCAGGATAACCGGTTGCAGTGGGCCTCCGATTCGAGGGCAAAATCCAACCAGAATGTCTCATGTCAATGGCTGCAGATGTGCTCGATTTGCTTGTGCTGTTATGACTGTATGCCTTACATTAGATATAATAATAATGATGATAATGGTTGTGGTAATAATAAACTTTATTTGTATGGCATCTTTCATACAAGAGTGTAGCTCAACGTGCTTTACATTAAATACCTTTCCTGCAAATAGACACAAAATAAGATAAAGAAAAAAAAATACAATGCATGCAATACAATCATCTTATTAATACAATTAAAAAATTTAAATATAAAATAATACATGAAATAAACTTAAGAAAATCAAACAAAAAACAGCATTTTAGCTGTTTAGCAGTCAATAAAGTGTCTCAGGCCTATATCAGGGAACTAAGTGCTAACTAAAGGCTGATGAGATTTTTAGCTATAGTTATAGCTATAGTGTTTCATTCTTTTGGGGTATAATTGACAAGTGCAGCATCCCCTTTTTCTTTTGGGCTGTTGCTAAAACCTTTCAATTAACCAGCAGCAGAAGATTGCAGTGTTCTTGGCCTGCAGCCTGAAATGTGTGCCATAAGGCTTGTGCCAATCACTGCATGACACTTGGTGGCCATCCTTAGTGAATAGAAGCGAGAAGAGGGTGTCAATGTATGTCTTTATTCCACGTTGAATGAAGTCAGGATCAGCGCCATCACATCCTGGCATCCAGTGGATGCTGCTAGGTGGTCCATGGTGGTGTTTGGATGAACTGCTGTAGGCTGACAGCTCGTAATGTAGGGAGATGCATGCTCAGTAGTATGTGCTGGCTTGTCTCTGTGTGCCTACTCTGCACTATTAGCTTGGCATTGTGTCTGCAGGCGAAGCTGCAAAAGGCAGAAAGCGAAGCCCACGCTGATTACACTGCAGCCTCTGAGTTATGAGGCCTCTTCTTCATTATTCAACTGTATTTTTTTGTTTGGTTTTCTTTTCAGCTGGCAGCACCCAACATGTTGGCGTCTGTGCATGCCCCCTCCTGCAAATGCTGACCTTGAACTTGCTGCTGTTGATGGACCCTGGAAGTAACCTCATCCAAGGTGAAGACTGAGCCTTTTTTGCCTCAGCCCTCCTCCTCCTCTTTCTCCTTCCCATTCTGCTGCCTTTGGGGCATTTTGGCTAATGAGGCACCTAGAGATGGCCACCAGCGCAGACATAAGCCCGAGGCGAAGTGGCCTCCTAAATTAAACCAAAAGACCGCTCCCAACAAGGCCACAGTTAAATGTTTGGAGAATGATTGTGTCATACTGATACCTCACCCTCCAATCCCCCCAACCCTTCCTGTTGGTCTACCTGGCTGACTGTGGCCAGAGGGCTCCTGAAATGGCCTGAGGGAAATCTTGGGCTGGGGGAATGACCGAAGAGACAGTTGCAGCCTAAAGCGGCCCACTGCCACCAAATGGATGCCAAGCTTCGAGAGGACCTGTTCCGGAGGTATGTGGCGTCCCTGGAAAAACGACTCGAAGAAGGAACTGGAGGTGAAGGAGGTGGTGGAGGAGGAGGTCAGGGAACTACGAGCGAGGAGGCCCTCATCTCCACAGCAACAGCCCTGCTGGGGGCATATCAGCCTGACCCTGGACATCGCTTTCGCATGATCCGCTTCTACGACATTGTGGAGAATTCACTTCGGGCTCTGAGAAGCGCTAACCTGCGGGTTCTGGAGATTGCCTTTGCCACTCTAGAGATGGTGTGCACCAACCTGCTGCTGTTTCCCTGGAAGAAGGAGTTCCGCTGTATTAAGGTTGGCTGAGTTTACTGCACTTTACACTGTAGAAATATGTGACTATATATATATTTTTTTTCCTTCTGTACAGTATGTGATTAAGTTATGGATTTCATATCAATTGTTTTAGTATTGTAAAAAAAAGAAGTATGTCATTCAGTTGACAGCATTGCAGTTCCAGTGAAGAACTACAAAATACACTGATCAGCCATAGCATTAAAACCCTAGGTCCCTGTCATGCTGCTGAAACTCTGTGGTCTGTGGTGCACTGTGTGCTTTCTGAGTTCACTTTTTAAAACACATCTGTGGGATTGGTCCAGACAGGCTAGCCTTTAAATACCACATGCATGAGTTTTAGGTGCTTCCTTGGATCACTCTTAGTAGGTACTAACTACCGCAGACCTGAAACACTCCACAAGACCTGGTGTTTTGAAGATGCTCTTATTCAGTCGTCTAACCACCACAATAAGGCCCTTGTCACAGTATCTCCGATCCTTATGCACACCTTTTTTTCCTGGTTCCAGCACATCAACCTCAATAACTGACTGTTTAGTTGCTGCCTAATATATCCTACCTGGATTATAATGAAATAACTAGTTAGTCAATGTTATGCACGTTACCGGTCAGTGGTGTTAACGTTCTGGCTGATCTGTGTATAGACGTATGTTTCAGCAGACCAATGCCAGCCACTCTTAATCTTTAAAAAAATCATAACTGCTAATCGAATCCAACAGCTTGGCAATTGATGATTATTGTGTAAGTTGTACATCATTAACAGGAGGTTCATTCCCCTATGAGGTATTTCTGGTATTACAGGTAGGGCTGCACTGAATAGCATTTCACAGGCTTCAGATTTTAATTGGTTTTTCTAAACAAGTACCTCAGTTCTCTTTTTCAGAATCGCTCGATGTTTTGCAGTAAGTATTTTCTAGGCATGCGCAATGATATCCGAGTTATGTAGGTATTGAAATTGTCATATTAAGGCTAGACACCGCTTTCAAGTTTTTAACTTCAAGCTCTGATGAAACAAGTGTTACGCTGCTCTGGATTTTTAGCTAGCTCGCATGTTTTCAGTTGCATTACTGAGCATGAAAGCGAGTGCAGGCCAACAAGCCATAGAGAGCTGAAGGAAAATAATTCAGGACTTAAAGCTGACATGACTGAGTTTATCACATGCTTCAGTTTTAATTTTTAAGAGGCCTAAAAACCTCAATTTCGACCCCATTCATTGATGAGAGAAAATGCTGTTTTAACATTTTCTTACTGTTTTTAAGATATTTAGGGAAACCTGAAGACAACTTAAGCGATCTTATGTAGTTAATGTTACTTGCAGACTGCTTAACTGAGTGAAGAGCAACATACTGCATATTTAGCTGTAGAAGGCGAACTAAGATGGTCTTTAGGAATAGCGTGGTTGTCCTCATGTGCTGGAGCTTATGGTTTGGTTCCCGATCTCCTCAGCACTTCCTACCCCTTACACACATTTGTTTAGTACCATCAGGAGCACCTAATCTGATGAAGGACTTTTCACATAAAGTAGGTATTGGGTTTTCCTCTAGGATAGGCTTAGAGATCGTACACATGACAAATCCCAATGTGTTAAATTATGTATTTCTAATTATTAATATTATTTATTTTACCTTTATATATTAATATAGCTTTTACATCTTTACAGCTTCTCAGGTGCCTAAGACTTTAGACAAGTTTTTCTTGTTCCTATCCTGTATCTTTTTTTTTTGCCTGTCAGTCTGTCTATATAGCTGTCTGACCATCTGTCTTTCTGTAATGCCCCCCCCCACAGACCTTTACGGGACCATACGTGTACCAGCTTCAGTCTGCAATATGTGACTCGGACCTGCGCAGTCTGCTCCGCTCCATGGGCTATTCAAGAGACCAAGAGCTGCACTATGTTGTTCGTGAGCCCCCTGGTGGATCTTCACACTTACGACAACTGGCCTTTGAGCTTCTGTTGGCCCAGGCTGAGTGCCGTCTGTTGGGGGAGGTGGTGGCTTTGTCCAGAGGCTCAGCTTCTGAGTTGGAGGCTGTGGAGGTAAGGAGGAACACCAGGGAAGACGCTGCAGGGTGTGCCGACGCCCTCCGGAGACGGGATAGCCTGTCCGGAGACATGACCCGCCTTTCCGTGCGCCCTGTGGATATTGAGCGTGCGCATTTGAGACGGGGCGGTCGGCCATCAAAATCCGTGGATGTGACGGATAGTGCTGGACACTGGCACCAAGCCAGCAAGCCCGTCCTAAAGGCATCATTGAGTCTGCGTAAGGAGCCCCTGTTTGTAGACACAGAACAGGACCTAAAGGATGAAATCATTCGTCCTGGGACTTCGCTTCACCCTGCAGCAGGGCCTCTTTCGCACAGTCCTGTGGCTGACTTTTACCCAATTCAGTCTCCTCCTTCTGAGCCTTACGCTTACCATTTATCCTCACTGGATGAAATCGATCTGTACACCGAACGCGGTCTAGGAGGCCGCCAGACACCTTCTAGGCCACCGAGCCGTGAAGCCAGGGACGGCTGGGCGATAAAAAGCCACGGCGTGAAGTGCCAGGGCTGCGGGTTGGGTTGTCCAACCCTGTCTTCATGCCAGAGATGCGATATGATCCTGTGTCCGTCCTGCCATGCTGTGGACCCAGCTCCATGCTGCGGTTTCCAGGACTACCCAAAAACCTCCCGCCCTCTCGACGGCTACATGCCTGTGAAGGAGAAGCTCTCTGTTTATTCAAGCTCTGCCCATTCTCATAGCCATCCGCACCCACATCCGCACCCACATCCGCACCCACATCCACACCCACATCCACACCCACTGCCCCATTCTCACTCCCATTCTCCACTCCTGGACAAGCCCATGATCAGCACCAAGCTGTTCCCCAGCAAGCCGTTGACCCTCAGTGCCCCCAGCCCCACTGGAGGTGAGCGCCTCGGCGCCAGCGGGTCCCGCTGTGGCTTCTGCAACAAACCGGGAGCTTCTCACACTTGCGTAAATTGCTCCAAGGTGTCATGCGACACATGCATGAGCCTGTACGCAGGTGACATGTGCACACGCAAGAGCCTGCACCACAATTTTGTGCCCAACCACCAGCTCAACTACAAATCCAGCACCATATCTCACCTGGTATATCGATAGGCATTACTGCGCATGCTTGCGCAGGCTGAGTGAGGACCAAATGACATTTTGTCTCTTTAACCTCTCTCAGATGTTCATATCGACTCTGGAATGCAATCTTCCTCCCTGAGCTAAGAATCATCTCTCTTCTGGTCCATTTTGCTGCCTTGTAGAAAATTCAGGCTGTACTCTTTTTAAAAAAAATTTTGTTTTTCATTTTTCATTTCCCACCCACTTTGCGCTATCGTCCAGTCATGTGATCTTGTAGTTCTTCCCACTCTTTTAACCTTCCTCGACGTTATTATGATCGGAGAGAATAAGAACGCAGCCACAAGCTGGAACAAATCCGTCCGAGCCTGACTGACGGAATTGACTGGAAAAAATAACATATGCAACCTATAGGATGCTGTCCTTGCAACTGTTGTGCAATGACAAATGGAAATAATTGCATACAGAGGACATTTTCAGGCTTGAACAACTGAACAACAAAAATACACTGGAATTCAATAGTATATATTTTGAATCATAATTCTATAGGTCTGTGTGAGACTGTTCAGTGGGTGGGGTGGGTATCTGAGGGACTGGGCTTTTTCCTTGATGAATTTGCATCAGAAATTCTAGTTACAGTGAAGACATTTAGGTTGAATGCGCAGATGAGAAATCCTGATTTTGTGTATCCCATTAAGAGTCATTAGGCTGTCTAAAATGCTGCTGTTTGAAGTGATCTAAATCAGGCTGGGGATGTTTACACTCTGATTACACTGATTGCATTATAACGTAGCTTGATCTGCAATTGGTTCAGTGTTAAGTGCAATTTCTTTCCTCCTTACCCCCCCAAAGTGCATAGTTAATGGTAACTACAGCAAGCATATTGCACCAACAAAGGTGGCTTTGGTTTTTCATATTTACAGTGTTACCCAATATGATGAAATTCCTGAGGGCCCAGACACACCAAGACCGTGAGGAAGAATTTGTCAACTGTCAAGGCCAACTGATCACTTTTTCATCAGCTCACCATCAACGCCGTTCACTTTCTCCTTTTTCTTTATTTCCCCTCCTACAGCTCACGCTGTCTGGGGCTAATGAACACATGAAGTATAAAGTACGTTTACAAAATCATTTGTACTTTCACAATGTCACACAAGTCAGAGTGACATTTTAAATAAATCAATAAAGTCATTAAACAGTATTAAATGAGCTACACTGCAGCTAAAAGGTGACTGGCTCTGGAGAGTGGCCCTCATTCATTAACAGTTCTTAAGAAATTTCTTCTTAAAACTCACTTAAGTAGATTTCAGATTTAAAAAATAAAGTGAGCTAATGGTAAAGGTTACAGACAGGATCATTCTGTCCTAAAATACAATGTCTGCTGTTTTGATCATTGTTTTAAGAAATAGTGACACACATTTTTCTGAAATCTTCTGAATTTTTACAAACCAAACAATCATTTAATAGGTCGAGCTGCAGTTGGAAACGAAATAAGTTGAAGTTCAAGTGTCAACCAGACAACTACAGAAAGCTCTACTTCTACTAACTAAAAAGCTACATCTTGCCTTTAAGTGAGAATCTACAGCTAGAATAGAATAGAATAGTACTTTATTGATTGGAAATTTACTTGCTACAACAGCTGAGAAAAGTACAGATATATATATACACCTCCTTATTACCTCTCCAATCTGAAAAATATTAACTTTTGGTGGGGAAAACAAAGTTAAATTCTAGGAAATTAATTGTTTAAATTGCAGCTAATCTATTGCAACTAATAGCCCTAATTTATACAAAAAATGGCAATTAAAAGTCAGTGTTTGTACATTAAACACAGAATGAAAATGTCTTTGGTGCATGTTCACAAAGTTCATTAATTTTGATGTTGGTCACTCGGCCACGGTTGGTCACCTTCCATCTTTTGTGCATGTTTATCTTTAACAGCATTAAATATTTTGTTGGGAAAATGATTCAGTTTTCATCAGTTAGCCAAATACTTGCTTTGCTCTCTTTTGTCTCTCGCCTAGTGAAATTCTCGGCTCTCTCTCAACAACAGCCGACGAACGAGAGCCTGGAGGCCCGCAGTCCACTTGGTGTGTCAGGGTCCTAAGAAAACTGCACATTTGTTTGCCTTGTTTAACAGTACAGTTGGTCCTCTTTGTGCTAGCTTGTTACTTACATGGCTACCTACCAGTACAGTTAGGTTTTTCAGAAGTTTTTAACTTTTAAACTGCTGTGTGGACATGTATGGATGTTTTAACGCTCGTGTAGTGGGCGCATTACAGCATATCTGCTTCACGGTCACTATGCAGTGGCGCCAATCAATGTGATCAGGGTGTAAATACTCTATGACACCGCTAGTCATGTTTATTAGACTGCAGGTTGACGCCATTCACACATTTGCAGTATTGTCTTGTTTTTTTTTAGCTGTGCAGTTGCTGGAGATGGATTAAACTCCTCTGTTTCAATTGCAAACAGTTTTCAACCCAACTCACAGTTTTCCCAGTCCTGATACTCAAAAGCACACTCCATCTCTTTTTGACACATGTAACTGATGCTGATTCTTTGAGTATTTAACTGTTTACATGCATTAACAGTCAAAATGCTACTTTCTGGCCTAACGTGTGTTAGTTAGATTTAACTAACTTAAATAACATTTGTGAAATCAGTTGTTCGTGTGTCCATTAAATGAGGGTCAGACTTCAGTCCATTGCAGAAAGCAGGATTTTTTAGCTAAGCAGAAATTTTTTAGAAATGGCTCAGTCAAAAATGGCAACATTAACCGCGAATGAAAGCAGATCTATCTAAATCCACCAGTTGTCATTATGCAGTTGACATCCTGATCGTCAATGCTTAATGCCTTCCATTCATTGGTGGCCACGTTATCATTAAATGGGAACTTTATTTTCAATGTTTAAGGGGTCAAAAAGGGGTCAACTTTTGTGCAGCACCAGTATAGCTACTACTATTATTATTTACTATCCAAACCTGGAAACCTAGCCATCTTTTGTGTTTTTATGTGTAATGTTGATGTTGAAATAGTAGTAAACCTGAAAAAAAAAATGTTTTAGGCACTATTTGGCTTTTCAATACCCTGCATGTACCCCCCTTCACATGAAAGTTTTAAAGATTATAAAACTATGATTTAAACCAAAACCTGTGACCCCCTGGGTTGTTAAGTTGAATTTGAACGCAGCACAAAAGCTCTACTAATCGGTTGGAGAAAAATCTATTGTTTGTTCCATCTTTACTTTTAGCTTATTCAGCTTATTGAGAAGTCCTGCTTTGTAAAATGGACCCTAGGTACAGTTAATTGCAATTTTTTTCATGAGTATCTTGAATGCAATATAAATGTGATTATTTTCTTTAAATTGACTTGAGGCATCAGGGCTGTATGTAACATGCTGGAGCGCCAATTCTCAAGCTCTGCATTATTAGATTTCATAATTATTATTAAACTCCCCCAATTAAAGCTCATCAATATTGAATAATACAGGCTATAATTAAAATTACTGCATGTGTGAAAATTCAGCCTTTCCCATTGCGATTTTAAAATACACATATGCAGTCAGCTATTTTATTTTTATATATATATATATAAAAAATAAAACAATCGATTGTTCAGTCTTAGTCTGTGGTATGATTTTACTGAACTCTGACCCTCCAGGACACCAGTTGGACTCCTCCTTGTCTAAGTAATAGCACAGCTTTTACTAGGCTAGGTTTTCCTTTTGCATTCCCTGTACAACACTAATCATTTCAGATTGTAATATAATACTTTGGATTAATTACAGTCTAAAATTTATAAGGGATTTATTTATTCTTTTATCAAGAGTGTAATGCATACGCACACCTTACTTTTGCTGTTGGGACATCTTTGAGCAAACCAGTTTACCAGCTGACTGTACAAGACTGTCGACTTGCATCCTAAAACGAGCCTCTCTGCTTTGTGCGAGAAAACAGACATTTCTAAGCTTCGCAAAGCAAGGGCTAAAGAACTCATCAGGGACTTGGACACAACCAACAGGCACAATCCAAATGATGTGAAAAGCTGTTTGTAGGTGAATAAGGGCAGATTTAACCAGGACTGTATCCTATGTATCAGTGCAGTGTCTAAATGGTAGGGCTATGATGATATATTGGTGCCATGACTTACCATGATATTAAAATTATGAAGGATCATATTGTTAGATAATGCATTCTGATTCTTCTTTAGAAGATCATTTGCATAATACGTCTTTCATTTTGAGATGTTTCTCTTCTTTTAATGGAGTATTATGTTGATTGTTTTTTCCTTTGAAACCTTCCAAGAGCATTTAATACTGTGACGATGATAGTTGCTTCTAAAACGTACATATTTTTCCACTACTATCCTTATAGCCCCAGGACGCCTACTCAGGTGCAGATGACAAATGAAGCCAGGTGTATGTGCCCAAATGAGATTGACAAGCACAGCTACTCTATTCATCCCAGACTATTTGTATGGATTTTATCCCCATTAAACACGGTTCTTTGTTTTCTTGTTCTTGTACAGATTCAAGAACAGCTCTTTCATTAAAATAGTAGGAAATACTTGGATGTGGTTTTCTAGCTCTAGCTTAAAAACAGATGCCACTGTTAGCAAATATCCTGACTGTACACTAAACACTAATTCTAGGTGGTATATAAAGTATATTTGCAAGAGCGAAAGTTTAATCTAGTTTGCTTCTAATTTGGCTTACAGGGTCACAGCTTATCATGTACATTTTTACAACACTTTTCATTAGTAAAATGGTTCAGTATGGTATTATTATTATTATTATTATTATTATTATAACATTATTATTTTGTGTACCATATGCCAAAATTGTGCACTATTAAGATTAGTAGAAGCATGTACCTTATAGCAGGGCAGCCCAAAGTTTACTAACAAAAGTTTGATTTGCCACACTTCTACTTATTCATGAAAAATGTCATATTTGTAATATTAAATGTGTGTGTGTATATATATATATATATATATATATATATATATATATAATTTTGACTGTAAAAATCCAAAGTAACATAAAAAAACACACATTTGTAACCCACTTATATAAATTATATGCATGTTTTTTACCCTTGACCCACCACAAACATTGCATTATAGCCCCAAAAGGCAAAAAAAAACCTTTTTTTACGCACGTCTGTCTGAATGTCTTAGTGTTTAGCGTACAACTGGGACATGGTGTTAGTCTATCCAGAAAACAGGTCCGAAATATAATGGCGACTCATTCAGGGATGCAAGGTAGTCCTATCCAAGCTCCACCCACAAATGTTATTTCATAACTGTTGCTAGGTGTCACATTTCACTAGTGCTTGGTGGGAAAGTAGTGTTCTATTGTTGTTTAGTGGCAGCTGGCAAACCTTTAAGTGCATGACTGCCACCTTCTGTTGGTAGTAAAGATTTGTTTTACTTTACTTACTACCAGGTCCACCATGCCCTTGGTGTCCTTAACGGTCTTGATGTTTTGCTCTACACATTCTGTAGACATTACCTAACCCTAGTCTCAAATTTCCAATATTGCTCATTCCAGTGAGCTACAATGTAGTCCAGCTCAGCCAAGTAGCATTTAAACTAGGAAACAGGGTTACGACTTTAAACTCTAAGAGGAAGTGAATGGTATTTTTGCCTATTTTCTTTAAAGGTTGCGCAACCTAGCAACAGTAGCTACAAAAGAATGTGTTTGTGGGTGGGGCATGGAAAGGACAATTGTTCAAAGTGGTAGTATCATTAACCAATCAAGTGCTGCTTTGCACCAAAAATACCCAGCAGTTCTACAAACACTGTTTGCCCAGTCCCTTTATGTGTTCGGGCATTTACTGAGCCTCTGAAAACTGACCTCTCAGAGATCTGATGTTAAGCCCCGCCCTTGTCACCCTCTCTTTCTGTCAATTGGTGACCCAGTAGCTGGCAAAGTTGTGGTTGTGTGAATAGGCCCTGGCATGCTCTGTATGTTTAAACCCCTGCACTTCTCATTCTCTCTTCGCCTGTTCTTTCTCTCTCTCTTCTCTCCCTCTTTCATCACCCTCTTTCTGGTCTAACTGAGGAAAGCGTCATCACATACTCATCTGTGAAGGTCTGAAATATGTCGCTTGTAACTAAGTTTTACCTTTAGATGAAGAAAAGGTGGGGGTTGGGAGGGATGGTTGGGAAGAACTTGGCAAAAATGTTGGAGAAAATATGAATATATAAATAAATATATATAATATATATATACATATACATACATATGAATAAAAAGCGATGATTTTTTAAAAATAATTTGAAGAATAAAATTCTATCAAAAAAAGGAGCTTGTTTGTTTGCAGAATGCTTTTATCAGCAGTGGATGGCGATGATGGAGTTATAGCACATCGGTCTTAAGACTTAGGACCAATCTTCGAAATGTAGCTTTAGGAGTGCAGTCGGCTTCGCTCAGGGGGGTTGAATGTTACTCTCTCCCAGATCGCTCAGCACAACCAATGCCAGAGATGGCAGTCTGTTCTCCAAGCACATAATACTGTCCAATTATGTTCGCAGCAGTTTAAAAAGATGCAGTGGAGCCTCACATGACTCTGAGAAAGCACATGCTCAACTTGCTGGTATCACATGATCAGGGAAATCGCAAACTAGACAAATCTAAATTCTATGTGGGGAAAATGTAAAAATCACATAGAATTTAAAAAGATTATTTCAACAAAACGGAGTAATCGGTTTTCAATTTCTGTTGTGTGGTATTCTGGGTTGGATAAGCCGGGTAGAAAGATTCAAGGATTTCATATATATCGATCAGCCATTACATTAACACCACTGACGTACAATACAGTGTACTCACCCATTGGAGAAGCATGTGTTACTGAAAAAATCAGTAATATACTGAGTAATATACATCAATCAACCATAACATTAATACCACTGACAGGTAAAGTGAAAAACTGACTATTTATTTCATTACAATGGCTCCTGTCAGATGGGTGGGATATATTAGGCATAAAGTGAACAGTAAGTTCTTGAAAATGAAGCAGGAAAAATGTGTGTAAAGATCTGAGCCACTTTGGCAAGGGCCTTATTGTTAATGGCTTAATGACTAAGTCAGAGTATCTCCAAAACAGCAGGTCTTGTGGAGTGTTCCAGGTATGTATTCGTTAGTACCTACCAAAAGTGATCTAATAAAGGACAACTGTTAAACCAGCAACAGGGTCATGGGCACCCAAGGCTTACTGATGCATGTGGGGAATGAAGGCTAGCCTGTCTAAAATGCTGACTATTATACACATGTAAATATAGGGTTATATCCTGCTTCCAAAGCACTGGAATGGTTAACCATCTATATTTTCTGACTGGTTTTCTCAATAGCTGACAAACCGCTCCAGTCTTTTGACACAGCTGAGTCACCAGTCTGATCTCTGACCGGTCCAACCTGCAGCCCTTTTCATAACCTTTTCATACTGATTTAGCAAGCTTTTCTCCTACAAAACCCTGCCAGAGTGTTCTCGGATCCACTTGCACTCAGTACACTTTCATCTCCCTCCATCTGGGAAACTGCACATAAAACGTTCACTGTGCACATTCTTTAAAAAAGGGTTCTCAGATTGGGGAGCATGCTTCTAGAAAGAACATTTAAATGCTGTAGAAAAGTTTCTTTAAGCTCTAAAAACCTCTTCATACTTTCTGATATTAATACATAATCTACTGAAACTGTTTGTAGATAAGTGAAAGAGACTATTTGTCATTGTGAACACACTCAAGCACCAATAAAATGTAACCTCTGCATTTAACCCATCACACGTGCATACGTGGAGCAGTGGACAGTTATCAACAGCACCTGGAGAGCAGTACTTTGCTCAAGGGTACTTCAGTGGTGCCCAGACCGGGACCTGAATCTGCAACCTTCAGTTCACTAGGACAAGGTCGTAACCACTAGGCCACTACTGATATTTATTGGTAAATGCTCATGAAATTTCAAATGAATATACACTTATACAATGATTTACACTTTTCATGGTCTTAAATATACACCTCTTTCACTCTCTATACGCAGATCAGCCATGACATTAAAACCACCTGCCTTATTTGAAATAGGTCCCCTTTCTATCAGAGTCCAGTTCACCAGTCATTCTTCTTTGGATTACTTTTGGTAGGTACTAACTACTGCATACTAAGAACCCCTAACAAGAGCTATTGTTTTTTTCTGACTCAGTCATCTATCCATAACAGTGTGACCCTCAGATCCTTGCGATTATCTGTTTTCATGCCTCCAACACATTGCCTTCGCTTGCTGTTCAGTGTTCACTTGCTGTGCAATATATCCCATCCCTTGACAGGAGCCACTTGTAATGACATCAATGCTTACTGGGTTTGAATGTGTGTAGATAGATAGATCAATCCACTGCGGCAATGGGAACAGGTGAATGAATAAGCCCATGTCCTAGCTCCACTTTTTTCAGGGTTTTTGTACATTTTTAAATACGGTATAACCAGTGATATTCCTGGAAGTTTAAGATGTTTATGATTTAAAAATATTTTTAGCTCATACAACTGAGAAGTGGGACAAACACTGAGACTAAGATAATCCAGTCATAAAATCTAGGTCAGAATCAAAGGCCATGAACAGATTTAACTTACAGTATGTTCCACAGTAATACTATGATACTTGAGTTTCAACAACAATAACTACATTTATGATCAATGAAGAAAAAATAAATATTCATACTGTCATTTCATGGTTTCAGTTCTCTAAGGGTATGTGGTAGACTTACATTTTCAATAAGCTCTATAAATGGGATCCAAGTCAGAAGACTGGCTAGGACGTTGAAACATCCAACATCTCCCTTTTCCTGGCCGATAAGATAAAATTTTCCTCCTGGTACATCACCTTAAATTGCCTAATGCACTGATGTCACTTTCAATGCCATTCACTCTGAGTGGCAAACATGCTGCAAAATAACTGCCTATTTTCTGCTTTAATGAAAGGCAGTTGGGTTTTGAAGTGATCCTTACAACTTACCAAAGAACAAGTGGGCCATGGACCCCTGGAATTTATACCCTCTATACTTCTTTCCTCTCACTTGTATGCCCAACACATTTTCCAAACTTGTAGTCAAGATCAACTGTAGGCAGTAAGTAAACATCTGCAGAGAAGTAAGTAAGTAAGCATTTGCAGAGAAGAAATTAAGCTTTGTGGTAAACAAGGCTGGAGCTGGTGCTTGAGCTTTATGGAAATTACAAAAGGGAAACAAGCCTTTGGACTCCTTCCAAACTTGCGAATGGAAAGCTTGGCTCTACTGCCCACACCATGATAACAGCAAGCTTGGCAGGTGTGCAAAAATAAATGTTATAAACATCAGAAATTAATGTACTAACTGTGTCATCGTATTGAGTTGTGTTGGTGTACAGAGGAATTTTACATGCAAATATAATAGAATGACAAACAAAATACTGTAAGTAAACATGGAGTTGTGTACACTGATCAGCCATAACATTAACACCAACTGACAAATATTGAGTAGGTTCCTGTCATGCAGCCAAAAACAGCTCTCACTGTGGTGCACTGTGTTCTGACACCTTTCTATCAGAGGCAGCATTCACTTTTTACTCGTCTTTGGGATCAGATCAGATTGGCTAACCTTTACTACCTGCATGCATCATTGAGCCTTGGGTGCCCATGACCCTGTTGCTGATTCACCAGTTGTCCTTCCTAGGATCACATTTACTAGGTACTAATTACTGCATACCTGGAACACTCCGCAAGACCTGAAGTTTTGGAAATCCTTACACTCACCCCTTTTTTTGTTTCTCGCACATCAACTTCAAGAACTGACTGTTCCCTTGCTGTCTTATATATCCCATTCTCCTGACAGGTACTGTTGTAATGAAATAACTTGTTAGTCAATGTTATTTACTGTATCGTCAGGGTTGTTAATGCTGTGGCATTAACAATAATTATAATAATCATAATAATAATAATGATGATAGTATTCTTGTCTTACAGCAAGAAAGTCCTGGGTGCGATTCCCGGCCAGGGTGGCCAGGATCTTTTCTGTGCTGTCTCCATGTCTGCATCTCTTGTCATCCAAAACTAGTAAACGATTAGTTCTGGTTTAAGATTGGCTTTAATGAAGAGGCACTGAGTCATTATTTCACTGCAGTGAGGTTTTGTTTTGGTAAGTTAAGGCGAGTCTGCACCGAGATGTGCACTCACAGTTCATGATCCCATGCAGTGGGACATCCTTGGGTCCTAAGCAGCTGTGAAGGGTCCTGATCCGTGTGTGTGGGTGAGAACACCCTGGGTCAGTGTTTAACAGAGGTTATGTTTACAAAAGGATAAAATAAAAACTCAAGGGTTTGCAGCCAGCATAACCATAGTAACACAGTCAGCACTAGAGAAGTAAATTGCAAGCGTGTTGGAAAATTAAATTAAAATTATTTTAAAAAATGAGATTAAAACAATAATTAAAAGTTGTTTTTAAAGAAAATCTGAGAACACTGACCACAACTCTTGGATTGCCCTTGTGTTTTGTCTGCCTGCCTGTTTGCAATAAACAGAGACTTTTGCACACTTGCACCTGCATCCAGACACCTTCAATCGTGACAATATCTCTCTATTGCACTGGCTGTTTTTTTTCTCTTTAATATTGTTT
>JBBPDA010000130.1:61741-76572 GCA_037974385.1 Arnoldichthys spilopterus | reverse complement strand
TCTTCTCTTCTCTTCTCTTCTCTTCTCTTCTCTTCTCTTCTCTTCTTCTCTCTTCTCTTCTCTTCTCTTCTCTTCTCTTCTCTTCTCTTCTCTTCTCCTCTACTGGCTTTGAGATTTGCAATTCATTGTATTCTCATTTTTTTTTTATTTTTATTTTTTTTCAATTTTCTCTTTTTCGATTTTTCAACACACTCTGAAGCAGCCTCTCTGCTGTCATTCTTTTTCTCGTTCTCCTTCTCTCCCTTTCTTCATTTCCTTCTCCCACCCTCCACCTTTTCCACAACTTGTCATTGTGAGACTGGACATTTCTTCGTACCGGTCACAGTAAACCACGTGCGACACTACAGCGATAAGAAGAAAGAAAACTTGCTTTTGCTGAAGCATTTGAAATGTCAAACAGTGCGAGTACAGGAAGTGAATATGGAGCCAATACGGAAGACTTTTGAACCAAGGCTCCTCAATATAAACTGCTGGCTGACTAATCTGGTTTGTCACAAGGCAGGAGTCATATCCACACTGGTGAATGTGATTTGAGGTAAATCTCGAGCTCATGAGTCACGTCGGGCTGGAGGTTGTCGAGTTGCGCCGGTGGAGAACAGGGAAAATCTGCCGGTTCCTGATAGGAAGCAGCACCTCTACATTCATCGCAGACTCCTACAGAGGAGCCATGTACAAATACACACTCACATACACACATATCAGGCAAACACAGCTAACCCAATCATCCACGCTCTGAAAACTGGCACTACCTCAAGCGGTTTGTGGCAGATAGGAGTAGAGGTTATATAGATATGTGTTTACATATGACACACACATCATGTTTGAGCCTGGAGAAGGTTGCTTGGTGTGTTAAATTCCATTAGCAGTGGGGGGAAAACGCTACACTTGCATTACAGCGGAGTGAAACAGGGTTTGTCTTGAATCCCATTGATTTCTATTGAGATAGGCATCAATGGTGGATGAGACCTTGGTGGTGCAAAACAACTGGGGGGCAGCTAAGGCCTAATGGTTGGAGAAGAAGGCCTGTGACTCCAAAGGGTTGCCTCTGTTGCCTCTGGCTTGCTCATTAGAGGCTTGGACCCAGATTCTGTAAAGCTGCTTTGTGACAACGTCAGTTACTATTGAATTATAAGTCGGTTGAGTTTGTGATTTGCCAATGAAGACCCATAAAATACTCGTGCTTCTCAAAACCCATTACTTTTTACTCACTTGTGATGGGTGATGGCCCAATGAGAACACATGAATTTCCGTTGATCTTGAGGGATGGGGGATTGGGGGAGTGTAGCTGTAAAGTTTTGTTGACTGTGAAGGATCCAGATCTGTATGAAACGTTGTTGACAGGGCAGTGACACATGGTATTGTTGGATGGCGAGGTGTAGATGTAAAATATTGTGCGAGGGGTTGGTCTACTCCAAACTTACAGACGTTCATCAACCGATCGGTCAGGACGTTGACAAGGGAGGATTTTGTTCACCCTCATTGACATTCCACCCTTACCACCACCCACCCACCCATTCACCAACCCACCCATTCACCAAATGTCTATATCAGTTAACATAAGGGGTTTGTAGGCATCACTCACACTGGCTTAAGAGATTACATTGGTGGACTGTTGGTGGTTTGCTGTAATCACGAATTCCCTGTTGATTCTCCAATGTTCTTTGAACATGTGGCTCATTTGGCGAGATCCACTGTAGATCTTTCACCTGTGATTTCCATAGCTGTGTTGTTTTATCACCAACCATCAGTGACCAGTACAAGGGTTGTGATGTCCACTGATATGTTTAAAATGTTTTTAAAAATTCTATGATGCAAAGAATTAAGCCTTAAATAAAAAAAAAACTTTGATAATACAATAAATGATCATAATATAGTTAATCCCTCACCTTTGTGGGCTCAGCCCCATATTTTTGTAGCCTGGTATCAAATGAGACACAGGCTGGTAGTAGTATGAGGCCTGGTGCTTGGGAACATCTGTTTTAGCCCACTCGGGGGTGTATTGGGGCACACTGGTTTCCATACAGGATAATTCAGTCCCAATCATGGATCCATTGCACAATCCTCTGTCACTTTCTACTATGGCTAATCTCTTCATTATCATGTTCCTTTGCAGCCAACATTTAGTTTTGATCAACAGAGAATAATGGATATGTTACCCGTCGTTTTAGAGATGCCCTGACTTTTTCCTGCTTCCAGTGCATGGACTTTCAAGAACTGACTGTTCACTTGCTGCCTCATCCCAACCCTGTCAGTGGTGTTAATGTTATGGCTGATCAGTGTATATACTAATAACTATCACAATGATTCTCCAGATGTGGAGAAGCTGATGATGAAGATGATGCTGATGGCAGTCATCATTAGGTTGTAGGCTCAATGCATCAACGAATGTGGACCAGCAGCTTTGCCCCCCCCCGCCCCCCCCGAATCGTTTCCAGTGAAAGTCGTTTTCCCCCTTTCGTAAGTGATAATTAGACTGTCAAAATTTCCCCGTTTAGCTAGACTTTGCACTTTACTCGTGTGAGCTTGCGGGTGCATGTGCAAGAGTGTGAAATGTGTCAAATTTTTTAGCGCTTCCAAACCGAACAGATGTTTATACGTTTTTTTTTTTCCCATTAGAAGTTTCAACCTGAACTTTTCTTTCAAACTCAGAATTTTGCAAACTTGATTTAACCAAACGTTCCCCTTAAAAAAAAAAAAAAAAAATCTAAGTTTCCATCTCAGACCTCTTTTATACAGCTTATTGTGTGAATCCACAAATTAAAGCTAAAATAATCAAATTAGAGCTAAAATATTCAAATTAGGCATAAAATTATCAAATTCAGTTACATTATTTAAATTTTTACCTCAAATTTGACCCTGAAGAAAGATTTTTCTTTTTTTTTACAAGCAGAGCATTTTGTATTCGCTCTACATGTGGAGAGAATAACCTCATTCAGAAAGTATTCGTTACCATAAATAATACGAAAACAATATTTTCACAGTGAGAATGCAGAAATACATCAACCAAAACCCTTAAAATTGTGTGATTTGCCACAGGGTGCCCACAGTTCTCATCATGGACATCCAGTGAGAGCGTTGCATCTCAAAAATCAAATTTGTGTGTGTAATAGTCCAAAAAACACTTTCCAGGAACCATGAGCTGTGCATCTAATTTTTATTTCTAGCCTGAGTGATATTAAACCAGAGATCCAGAGGGAAATGAGGGATTTTCAGCTAAGAGGAATGAGCCAGCGGTTTGATGATGTTAGGATCGACTGGAGTCTGGAGCCTGGTATTGTTAAGCGCAAACCCAAATGTTACAATAAGACCTTCAACCTTTACATATATAAGAGGATGTTAAAAATCTCTGAATGTCCAGAACGGCCATAAAGAAGCAGGAGCTTCTTGGGATCTGATACAGTTTGGATCTAAACCAGCATGTATCTTGGCCAGTTTGGCTTTCTAGAGCTTTCTAGAGCTGTTTCTACGTCTGATGGTAACAATCCATATCTAACAAAACACTGGGGACGTATGTATTCGTCTGATTACTCTTTGACATCTCTGTCTCCACTGATCAGCCATAACATTAACACCACTGACAGGTGAAGTACGTAACATTTGACCGTCTAGTTATTTCCTTACAATGCCACCTTTCAGCAAGTGAACAGTCAGTTCTTGAAGTTGATGTGCTGGAAGCAGGTGTGTAAGAATCTGAGCTTCTTTGACAATCTGAGCTTTATTGTGACAGCTAGATCTCTAGAAGGGCAGGTCTTGTGGAGTGTTCCAGGTGTGCAGTAGTGAGTACCTACCACCAGTGATCCAACTGGTGAATCGCAATAGGATCGAAGGTTATTTTCCAAACATCGTTTGATGTGCAAATTCCACAGAAGTTGTGATCGGACCAGACGTGTTAATGTCCATTGAGATCAATAACCAGCTTGAGACTTCACTCAGACTTGCATTAATTGAGTTCTGAACATCTCTTGTTGCTAACGTTGGTCATTTATTTGCAAATCTTCAATGTGAACAGACACATTCATGATGTTCGGGCCTTCACGTCAGCTTTGAAAGTTGCTTCATCACCTGAAGCATCTTCTAAAAGGCCCTGTATACCCACCATATGTCTCTGATAGAACCTCAGCCTATAGATCCAGGCAGTTTGATCAACGGAATTTATCCTCGAAGTGCAGTAAATACATCGTAAATAGCGCCGCGGTATCTGCACTGGCTTTGGGTTCCAGATTTATTTGTGCTGCTTAATCCGGGGATTTTTTCCTTCACTTTATGTTGTTGAAGTAATTCCCTTATCCCCGTCTCCGTTCGTGCTTGAAGCTGGTGGGCAGCAGCCGTCGAACGGAGGCGAGACAGAAGCTATACTTTACTCTGTCTTCTCCGCATCGATTTCACTTCTTTTTTCATTTGTCCTCACCGAAGCCATTATTACTTTTATGGGTGTTTTTATGGGCCTCCCAAGACTGCTGACCGATTACACACAGAGACGCCCATTAGAGCCTCCATAGCCCTCTCTCTCTCTCTCTCTCTCTCTCTCTCTCTGACATAAGTGCTGTAGTCCACAGGTTTGTATTTCTCTGTCCAAAGAAATCTATCAAACGTGAGCGATAACTTTGCTGCCCAAGCGTGTCTCCAGAAATTGAGAAATTCTCTTCTAGAAAGTTCCGTGTTCTTCCTTTCCACACAAAGCGCATCCGTTCTTATTAAAGACTCCGCATTTTTTTTACAAACAAATTGCTCCTTTTGCCTCAGAATTGTCTTTTCGCCTCAGAAAAAGGTCTTTATTAATCAAAACCTAAAATGAAAAATCTTACGTCGATTTTCTGCCCAACTTTACACGCTAGGATCCCTCAGTCACACGATACCACCAACACAGGGAGGGCGAAGGCTGGTACATGCATCCTTTGAGTCATGTGAAGCCCCACTGTTATTTGTAAACCGCCGCTAATGCAACGTTATTGGACAGAGTTAACGCACCTGGAGGTGAACGCTCACCAATTCTGTTAAGCCTGTGTTGTAGTTAAACCAGCCATAACATTAAGACCACCTGCCTAATACCGAGTGTGTCCCTCCTGCTGCTGGAACAGCTCTGACTCTGCTGCACTGTGCGTTCTGACCCCTTTCTATCAGAGTCCGCATCACTTTTTAGACCACAGTAGCTCTTCTGTGGGATCAGACCAGACAGGCTAATTTTACAAAAAATGTTTCTGCTTTGAGCAAAACTGCAATGGACAATTGTCCAGTGAAACTGGCAAGTGGCCCTGCAGGTCACACAAGCACATTTTCAAACTCTAGTGTAAAATGCTGGTTCATGAGCAATAGGTATAACTGTTACAAACACTATTCCACTGGAGGGTTAAAGGCCATGCAGCTGTTTTCCAGAGTAGGTCAAGCACAGACTTCCATGCTTGGGCCTAGCATATTCCGTTTGGGAGTCCAGACTCAACTGAAATCAAAGTATTTATCAAAATAATAAGATTTTGATCATGATAATATCACTAATGCCAAAGCTGTCTAAGCTTAGAGGTTCATAGGGAAAACTCTTGACTCTGCTTGGACACCAGAGACCCAAAACTTGACATTGACCGAAGCACAGCTTAGACCCCAGGGAGACTCGAGTTTCCACTTGGACTCGGACCCTGTAGCTTGGATATTCCACTTCGACCCCAGTAAGATTAGCCCTTCAGTGAGAGGGTTTTATGAGTCTGTGAGGCTGCAGAGCCCCAAAGCCTCTGTTTCAGAACAGCAGATTCAGGGCAGCAGGTTTAGCCCAGTGAGAATATAGGCAGTGAGTGTTGAACCCTAACTGTAAAAAATCCTAATGAGACTAGTGCAGAAATCTTCCTAAAACCACTGAAGAAATGTTGGGATCCTGCTGAACGCCGGGGGCTGCTGTCTTTGTCTTGTGATTTGACTCTTTTCAAAGTTTTGCTTCGTCACACGTATCCATCCATCCATTTCCGGGTCGCGGGGAAGCTGGAGCCAATCCCAGCTGACTGTGGGCCTAAGGCGGGGTTCACCCAAGACAGGAGGCTCAAGCCATCACAGG
This sequence comes from Arnoldichthys spilopterus, assembly GCA_037974385.1. Lineage (NCBI taxonomy): Eukaryota > Metazoa > Chordata > Actinopteri > Characiformes > Lepidarchidae > Arnoldichthys > Arnoldichthys spilopterus. Next base: position 70,532 of record JBBPDA010000130.1, on the reverse strand, counting down.
GCAACACACAGACAGACAACCATTCACGGGCAATTTAGAGCATCCAATTAACCTACTGCAGCCTCCAGTGGGAGGAAACCGGAGAACCCGGAGGAAACACATGTGAACAGGGGGAGAGCTCACAAACTCCATACAGAAACGGCCCCCGTGGCCAACCCGGGGTTCGAACCCAGGACCTTCTCATTGTGAGGCGACAGCGCTAACCACTGCGTCACCGTGCCGCCCCTGAAAATTGATTTTAACAGCAAAAGATGAAATAAAATGTGAACCAAAACAAAAAAACACCAAAAAAAAGCCCCAATAAAGTGCAAAAGCATAAGTCTCATCTTAATCAGCTTCCTGGCCTGACGCCAGATTCCACGAAAAGTGGAACAATATTAATGGAGACAGGACACAGGAGCAACACCGATCATCCCTTCCCTGTAGAATTTGCAGGGTCACAGTGTGGGCCAAGGCATTTCCAATGCGAGGTGTGCTTTTCACCACCGCAGCCACTTCTAGGAATAGTGAAGGGTGATCTTACGCTTGTGTGCAGCTGCTCGACCATGGATCCTCAAATCATGAGGCTACCGATGAACGATTATTGCGCTCATGTCTCTAGTTCACAATAATACGACTTACAGTTGTCTAGGGCAGCTCAAACAAGGCAGAGCAGATCAGTTTAGACTTCAGCTCTCAAGGACTAGATTTCATGCCCATGTGTACCACAAATGGGGCTGGACTAGCCAAATCTGCTAATGAAAAAGAGGCGTCCACGTACGTTTGCTTATGTAATGTATATGAATGGAATATATATGTATATGAATTTTTTCGACCCTCTACTGTGCTTTGAAGAAAATACAGCATTTCCGAAACTAAAAATAAAAATACTCATCACTTCAACCCGAATAAGTGGCTGTAGGCTTAATGTATGATCATATGCTAATGTGTTTATTGTTGTGACCTCATAACCATGAACAATTCAAAATGGCATGGTGCGATTGGACTTAGGGGGGGGCATGAACACTGCATTGAGACGTTACCAATGTTTACTCACTACACTGGACTTCTGCCTTTTAAAATGTTCATGAGCTCTGACAAAAACAAGTATAGCCTTTTTAGCTTTGCCTTTCCACTGGCCAGAGGTAGAGGAGCTATTTTGTACAAAGACACACACACACACACACACACACACACACACCCTGGTCAATACGTGTCATTCTGCTATCCATTAGCTTCCCTGGAGATGTAACCCCCTCCCTTCACCCCATGTCCTTACAGTATCTCCACCAAAACAACATCGCTGACACACACACACACACACACACACACACAGTCCCTTCTGTCCCTCTGGCTCTGGCTCCTACCCAGAATGCCATTTCCTGTGCCCTGATATGATCAGCTAGAAGACCAGAGAGCGCTCTGCATTCTTTTCCCATGATTCCCGGTGGGCACCGGCGGGCACGCCCGTAAAGCCAGGTCTCTCACAGCATGGCTAATGAGAATTACACGCCCACCAATCTAATTGCCCAATAAAATAAATAAATAAATAAAAAATCGTTCAGACTTCATCTCACACCGTTTCCCTCGCCTCAGTCACTTTAAAGGGCCCGTATCATGGAAAAGTGTGCGTCATGTACGACCTCGGTAGCATTAAAACTGGGACGCTGTGTAAAATGCAAATAAAAACAGGATGCAGTCATTTGCAAACTTCATATTTTATTCACAATAGAACACAGAAAACACATCAGATGTTTAAACGGAGTAAATGTATCATTTATGGGGAAAAGATTAAGGTCATTTTGAATTTGACGGAAGCAACACAGTTGGAACAGGGCCATGTTTACCACTCGTGCTTCAACAAGAGTCCGTGAACGTCCTCGGCCTTTGTCGTGTTAAATGCTTTCAGTCGGTGAAAGCTCTGGACTGCAGTCAGGCCAGTTCAGCACCTGGCCTCCTCCACTACGAAGCCAGGCTTCTGTAATAGCTGCAGTGTTTGGTTTAGCATTGTCTTGCTGTAATGTGAAAAGGCCTTCTCTGAAAAAGACGCCGTCTGTTTGGGAGCATACTAAAACCTGTATCTACCTTTCAGTGTTGATGGAGCCTTTCCAGAACTAGCTCCCAAATCCATAGGCACTGTAGGTACTATCCTATACCATCAGAGATGTAGGCATTTGAAGTGAGTGCTGATAACAAGACAGATCTCCTCTGTAGTCTGGAAGATGCCACGTCCATGTTTTCAAAAAAAGAATTTCAAATTTCCATTCCTCCGACCAAATTTTCCACTTTGCCTCAGTCCGTTTTTAAGAAGCTTTGCCCCAGAGAAAATGGCAGCGTTTTGGCATTGTGTCCACATATGGCTGCTTCTTTGCATGACAGAGTCTTAACCTGCATTTGTGAACAAACTATGTAAATTCTGGATGTGTTCCTGAGCCAGTGCTGCGATTTCCATTACAGAATCATGCCTGTATTTAACGCAGGGCCACCTGAGGACCCAAAGATCATATGCATCCAATGTTGATTTTCAGCCTTGTCCCTTGTGCAAAGACAATTCTCCAGGTTCTCGCAATGGTTTGCTGATATTATGTACTGTAGATGATGAGACATTCAAAGTCTTTGCAATTTTACCTTGAGGGACATTACTCTGAAATTGTTCCATGATGTGTGCGCATAGTTTTTGGACTGGTGAACCTCCACCTCTCTAAGATGCTCTTTCTATACCCAGTCATGTTACTGTTACCTGTTGCCAGTTAACCTACAGTCATTGGCTGCAGACTGTTCCTCAAGCTGTTTCCAATCTATTTACTTTTCCAACCTTCTCCTCCTTGTTGCCCCATCCCAGCATCGCTTGTTTGCGTGCTCTATTGTGAATAAAATATGATGGGGCTGTAAATACTGCAGAGGTTTCCAACCATACCGTCCACTCCCCAGTCCATGCAATCCATAAAGGCCCTGATATGGAAAAGAAACCGCAAGAACAAGTTCAAATTCGATTTCGTCGTGGTTGTGATGTCACAAACACCAACACATTTATTCACCTGTTCGGCCTATTTCAGTTTAGCCCCACCTATTTACACTAACAATGTTCTATTCCAGGCTGGACTGCTTAACTTTTCACAATAGGGTGCGTCCAGTTCGAGCCAACCTCATTTACATATATCATGTCTTTAAGGCACATGAACCCACAACGTTTACAAGGTGTAAAGTAAAATATTGATGAGGTTTAAACTGATAATATTGATTTCATCTTTTTTTCTCTATTGTGTTTAGTCTCTTTAATCATGTAGTCATGTAGACATTTAGTCATGTCAGGCCAGCATTTCAGTGCATGTTGTACTTGTATAACCGTGTATGTGACAAACAGAGCAGCTGGTAAGAGAACTGGGCTTGTGACCATCGGGTTGCTGGTTCAAATCCCTGATCCTAGCAAGAACACCCGTGACTAAAGTGCTCTTCAGCAAGGCACCCAACTCCCGACTGCCCCAAGGCCCATGGCTTTGTGGTTGGCCACTGCTCCAGGTGTGTGTGTGTGTGCTAACTGCTCCCAGCTCTGAACTCTCAGTGTGTGTGTGTGTGTGTGTGTGTGTGTGTGCTCACCGCTCTGAATGGGCATAAATACAGAGACCAGTTTCCCCTTAGGGAATTAACGCAGGATATTAAATAATGAAATGCACTCACCCAAAACATCATAGGTGGATTTGGGTGAAAGACAAAAAAAAAATGTACAAGGACAAAATGTGGCCCATATCGGCCCTTTAATGAAGAGTCTGGACGCTTTGATGCGAGAGTTAGAATTGTTGCTATTTACATCAGCCAATTAATGCATTTGTGCCAAAAGAATTATGTCTGAGCTGCGGGAGATAAAGTGACCACAAAAGACGTGCGGAATTAGCGCAGGGAGGATTTCTCTCTTTATTTTCGGAGATGTGAGGGGGTTTTTGTTAAATAGGGGATAATCAAATTCACGGCGGAATTTTTAAAGAGGGAACATTCCTCTGTTCTTTCTCTCTTTCATTCCCCTCTCTGTCTGTCTTCTCTCTCCGTCTCCGTCTCTGTCTCTGTCTGTCGTCGCAGTGACAGTTTAGCCGGATTTTAACAAGTCACACTTCTCCATCGCTCCCAGTGTTCCCATGACAACCGAATACGGCTCACGTTCAGCAGAATCAGAATCGGGACGGCGACCTGAAGAGGCTCTCTTGGTTCGGTGTGTGTGTGTGTGTGTGTGTGTCTGTGTATGTGTGTGCGTATGCAGTTTCCTGACATCTCAATCAGGTACACAAATCCCAGTCTTAATTAAGTAGGGTTTAATCAGGACGGCCATTCTGCCGCGTGTGTGTAACAAAGAGGATACAAGATTAGACTCCGCACACAATGGAAGCGAGGGGGGGGGGGTGCTGATGGAGAGACGCCTGGCCTCCTTCTTCTTCCTCAAACAGAATCTGTAACAAAAGTACACACTCTCACTGGCCACTTTATTAGAAACAGCCACCTTGGGCTTCCACTCACTGGCCACTTTGTTAGAAACACCTACTCCGGGCTTCCATTTAATGGCCACTTTATTAGAAACAGCCACCCTGTGCCACCACTCACTGGCCACTTTATTAGAAACAGCCACCTTGTGCGACCACTCACTGGCCACTTCATTAGAAACTGCCACCCTGTGCCACCACTCACTGGCCACTTTATTAGAAACACCTACTCCGGGCTTCCATTTAATGGCCACTTTATTAGAAACACCCACCCTGTGCCACCACTCACTGGCCACTTTATTAGAAACAGCCACCCTGTGCGACCACTCACTGGCCACTTTATTAGAAACAGCCACCCTGTGCGACCACTCACTGGCCACTTTATTAGAAACACCCAACCTAGGCTTCCACTCACTGGCCACTTTATTAGAAACACCCAGCCTAGGCTTCCACTCACTGGCCACTTTATTAGAAACACCCAGCCTAGGCTTCCACTCACTGGCCACTTTACTAGAAGCTAACCAGTGAAAGGCTCATGGTCCAGGCAAAACCTCAACTTGGCCTTCATCAAACACTAGGGGTGTTTAGCATTAGCTGATGTTGTCTCTAATAGTCTATTCATCTATTCATCACATCTTCCATTCATCCACCCATCCTTTTATCTTTCCAACCTTCCATCCATCCACCCACCCACCCACCAGCATGTCCGGCCATCCATCCATTCATTCTCCACGCTGCTTATCCTAACCAGGGGGACAGTAACTGCTGGAGCGAAAGGTCCCAGGCTCCAGTCCAGCACATGGCAGATTCTCTTTCACTCACACAAAACCACACACACACACACATCTCCAATCCATCCAATGTGCATGTCTGATAGAGAAAACCAGAGCTCCACAAACATACAGGGAGAACATGTGTTAATAAGTCATTTGCTTGAGTATGATGAGTTTGCAGCACTTATGGCAACTACTGAAGCTTCCCAATGACATGACTTCAGCAATATTTGCAACTGATCTGGGATAGAAAATAAATCTTGGTTTAAATTGAGGGTTCTCAATTCACACATCGAGTTCCATTATGCAAAATATTCAGCTGCTCCAGATATAAATTATTCATAATTCTGTTTATCCAAAAGCCTGTAATAGTAACCACGGCTACATAAAAAACAACGTTTTGTTGCTTTAAAGTTCTAATCTTGTGTTTTGATGTTGTAAGCTGGAGATAGGAGAGAACATTTTGGCTTGATTTGGGCGGGAAATGCGTCCGAAATCCGGAAAAGCGTTGAAAGCTCCTTTCCCACAGAGGACGACGGAATATTCGCACCACTCAGCCATAACATTAACACCACTGACGTGTAACGTGAATAACGTGTACAGTCCCAGTTATTTCATTACAATGGCACCTGTCAGGGGGTGTGATATATGAGGCAGCAAGTGAACAGTCAGTTCTTGAAGTTCATGTGCTGGAAGCAGGAAAAATGACAAGGGCACTTTGACAAGGGCCTTATTGCGATGGCAAGATGACAGGTCTCGCTGTTTGTCCCGCAGCGTTGTACAACAAATCTGTCATTTTGCACATTTTTACATTCGACACGAGTCAAAGCGAAACCAGCAAAGAGTCAAATGGACAAACAAGGCACTTTCACAACAGCGCCCCCAGGTGTTCAGCAGGGCGTCAACACTTTATTGGTTTCCTCTGTGGTTTTAGGACAATTTCTGATACGTTTGTGATAAACAGCACCAGTGTCAATAAATACTTTAAACCTTTACAGGTTAAAATTCAACGCTCACTGTCTATATTCTCACTGGACTTAAAACTGCTGCTATGGAAGTGCTGTGGTGAGGTTTTAGGTTCTATGACCATGCACCAGAAACGTGGACTTGCATTGTCGTTTCTAATAAAGTGGACAGTGAGTGGACATTCATTATACATAGTCTAAGGAAATCCTATTCTCCAGGCACTCAGATTCCAGCTAAAGAGGGTCATTAATACCCACTGGTGACACAGAGGAAGAGTCATTAAAGCAGTAGGCCTGGGCCTTTGCTTTGCTGGACACTGTGCTATTAGCTGATGGCTGAATGGCTAATGCTAGCAGGTGCATGTAGCTTGTCATCACTCCTCGCTGTGGCATGTCATCACTTCCTGCTGCATTGTGTCATCACTTTCGACTGAGCCATTCTCCGCCGTCCCCGGTTTATTAATGTTTCAGGACGTGAGCTCAGTGCACATGGATTAGTCTGACAGGAACAATCTGTTTGAGTGTGGATGCTCCACATGGGCCTATGAATAGTATATGAAAGGTTATAGTGATGATGGTGGCGAGGAATGTCCTACACATATTAAAGACGTTCCTTATCATGCTGACCCTTATTTATCAAAGGCACATTAAAAAAAACCCCAAAGCAGTTGATTGGTTCCGCATGTGGACTATTTTGGCCTAATATATTGGCCCATTCACCACAGATCTGCTTTAACTCAGTGGTGCTGGATGTGCAGGTTTCAGGTCCTGCCACATTTCTTTTGGATTGTCTCGACCTTGAATCAGCTATTCCAAAACACAAAATTCTTCTCTTGCTTCAAGCACTTTGTAGTTGACTGTACTATAGCGTTGTTGTCATACTGCAGGACTCACCTTCAGCAGAGCTCAGTCCAGTATCCATATCATCCAATGATGGCAGTGCAGCCCCAAACATTGATACTACCACCACCGTGTTTCACAGATCCAACTAAGAATGCATTTCTAATGCTGGACTGCAGGTACCTTGGAAATGATTGATATTGACAAGGATTGGGGCAGCGCTGGCCTAGTGGTTAGGGACTTGCTCATATGATGGGAAGGTTGCAGGTTCAAGTACCCAGCTCCGGTAGCATTGAGCTGAACCATTCACACACTACGAGCACTTGAAAGCTTAGTTGCTGAGATGACATAAATGCTACCTGTCATGGGGGTGGGATATATTTGGCAGCAAGTGAACAGTCAGCTCTTGAAGATGATGTCCTGGAAGCAGGAGGGTCAACTTAACAAGGGCCTTATTGTGATATTCTAGACGACAGAGCATCTCCAAAACCGCAGGTCTTGTGGAGTGTTCCAGGTGTGCTAGGTGGTCCGAGGAAGGACGACTGGGGAATCGACGACAGGATCATGGGCATCCAAGGCTCATTGATTCATGTAGAGAGTGAAGGACATCCCATCGAATTGCACAGAAGAGCTACGCTGGTTTAAACCGTCAATGTTGACTCCGACAGAAAGGGGTCAGAGCACTACAGTGCTCAATTTTAGTCAGGCGGTGTTAATGTTATGGCTGATCTTGAGGTATGTTATCAACAGGCTTCAGACAGAAGTCAGTATCAGACAATAGTAGAAAACTAGCCCTTTAAGACACCTTTGAAGGGCACAGAATCGGCCCGTCCGTCTCTCCTGTGCGTGTTTAGTGGAGCGGAGCGGAGAGCAGGGTGTTTCATTTACACAATTTATAGCACAGCCACCCGTTTAACTACTTTAATTATCACCTCATCTCGGAGAGAGAGAGAGAGAGAGAGAGAGAGAGAGGCAGAGGGCGAGAAAACAGGGGGGTTATGGAGGAGCTAGGCCCTCGCTGGGCTTTTCCAGCCGGGTTCTTGTTTTCTTTTTGCATCTCTTCACTTTGGAGTCCATGCTCATCCTGCACGGCATTCTTGTTTATGATCAAGCCCCCCCACACACACACACACTCACTTATCACTAATGTACATCGTAGAAGAGACAAAATCTGTTGTAAATAGACTCTCTCTTCACTTTAGTCTAATAAATTAATTTTAAAAATCATTATTAGAACTGTAATAATACAAATTGCCCCCGTAAGCACTACAATCCAGTGTACTCAATTATCGCTAATGCACAGCATTAATTATGGGCTATACGTGTCTTATAAGCAGCATAATTGCAGGATACACTTTTCGGTCCGATATAAATCAGTGTAATGAGATAAATAAATGGGAATGTGGGCCTAAACACTAGAGCTGATGCACCATTAAAGGTGCAATAAGGATTTCCCCAAAGGACAGTGGAGTCATTCATTCCAACATATGACAGTGATGAATTTTATCTTTTAAGTCAATTTTTATGAAAGTTTTTCCAAAAAAAAAATGTTTCAGTACAACTGAAACCAACACAACTGCATAGTGTCATGTTCTGACAGTGTTGTTCCTTGTGTTTCACTGTTACACACTGCAGCTCTTCTGTTACACACTGCAGCTCTACTGTTACACACTGCAGCTCTACTGTTACACACTGCAGCTCTACTGTTACACACTGTAGCTCTACTGTTACACACTGCAGCTCTACTGTTACACACTGCAGCTCT
>JBBPDA010000130.1:31350-41590 GCA_037974385.1 Arnoldichthys spilopterus | reverse complement strand
TGGGGGGCAGTGATCAGACAGTCCAGACTGTAATACTGTGTGTTTACCTGTGGGGGGCAGTGATCAGACAGTCCAGAGTGTGTTTAATCTGTGGGGTCTGAACTTCATCCTGCACTGTAGTAGTGAAACATGGATCAGTGTCTTTATTAGACCTGAACCTTGATGCCGTGGTGTTAAAAAATTCTTCTGATACGGCGAAAAAATCATCACCACTACTGGGATCACACTCTGACTGAAGAATCATGGGATAAATACGGTCCTCCTTATGGACTGCCCTGATGCCACAACTGTCAGGAAAATGCTTGATTCAGACGTCCGTGTGAACAGGGCCTAGGGTTAGGTTAGTGGTTGGGCAAGTCCAGTCCCAGAAAGGCAGACTTCAGTTTTCCTGCTCTAACAGACACCTAATCCCAGCACTTAACTGTCAAGTCCGGGTAAAGTGTTTGAGTAGGCAAAGCAGTTGACCATGCAGGACTCACTTCCTCATCCCTGGGCCAGAAGAAGCATTCAACACAGATCAGCCATAACATTAACACCATTGACAGGTGAAATAAATAACACTGACTACCTCGTAATTTCTTTACAATCGGGCCTGTCAGGGGGGTGAGATATATTAGGCAGCAAGTGAACAGTCAGTTCTTGAAGTTGATGTGCTAGAAGGCGGAAAAATGGGTGAGCGTAAGGATCTGAGCCACTTTGACAAGGGCCTTAACTGAGGAGGAAGGACAACTGGTGAATTGGCGACAGGGTCATGAGCACCCAAAGCTCACTGATGCATGTGGGGAGTGACGGCCAGCCTGTCTGTGTGTGTGTGTGTGTGTGTGTTACACAACTAGAGAGGAAGAGGAAGGATCAACCCATCTCTTATTATTGCAGCTGGACACTTTATCTGTTGCACAGTGAGGGAGGCAGAGAGAGAGAGAGAGAGAGAGAGAGGGAGAGAGAGAGAGAGAGAGAAAGAGAGAGAGAGAGAGATCACTACAGAGAGAGAGAGAGAGAGAGAGAGAAAGAGAGAGAGATGGAGAGTGAGATATATACTTTGGCTCTATAGTCTTGGCTTCCTTTGTGGACTTCACACAGACGCCCGCCCTCAACCTTCACCTCTCCTCAAACACACATACCGACACACACACACACACACACACACACACACACACACCCACACACACACACGCGTGTGTGTGTGAGATCATGCTGCTCTATCATGTTGAAAGAACAACAAACAAGGGGAAATGTTTTACTATACCTCTGCATCACCGGGCCGAGTTCAAAAACAACACTGCGGTCCATCTGCTCTGTGTGTGTGTGTGTGTGTGTGTGTGTGTGTGTGTGTGTGCGTCCATCCCATCCAACAGATGAGTCATGAAAGGTCTCAACATTTCTAACCTTTCCATTCCTCTGTTTTTCACTGTGCCAAGAAAACGTACGGTGTCCAGGTTCTGCAGAAGCACCTCAGCTCCGTCTTTCAGCCCCCGACATCAGTCCCACCACCAATCACTGCTACGTCCATATGTTACACAGCACAGTATAGGAAGCATTAGAAACGCATGTGCCGTCGCTAATGCATGTCCTGTGTTCATAAATTAGGTCTAAAGTGGGCATGAGGCAAACAGGGGACAGGGAATAAATCACATGCTTTTAAAGGACAAACCTCGACAGCTTGACAAATAACCTCAGGGTGTGTTTCACTCGTCTGGTGTCCCATAAATCATTGGCGCTGTGAGGAAAGCCGGTATCTCTGAGACTGTAACTGCTCAGGGAGGGGAAAACAACTTCATCCTGGATGGATATCACTGTAACTTCCATCGCGAACCATTTCTATTGGTCAGTTTATCACGAAACGTTCAGACGAGGGCAAAATAATGGGGAATAGTGTAAAAAACTGTTGATTATTGATATTTTTCAATCAAACATATTCATTTATTTAGGGCTGCATGGTGGCCCAATGGTTAGCAGCGGTTGGGCGCCTTTCCGTTCAGAGTTTGCAAGTTTTCTCTGTGTTTACGTGGGATTTCCTCTAGGCGCCGGTTTCCTCCCACTGTCCGAAGGCTTGCAGTTTAAGTTGACTGTATGCTCTAAATTGCCAAAATTGTGAGTGTGTGTTTCCCTGCGATGGGTTGGCCTCCTGCCCTGGGTGGACCCTGCCCTGAGCCTACAGTCAGCAGGGATTGGCTCCAGTTCCCCCACAACCTGACATGGATAAGTGGCGTGGAGAACGAATAAATAAGATTCCCCTAGTGGTTGTGCAGATTTTTACCCACTAGTTAGATCACATGACACTACAACCCCTGGAAGGCTAGAGTCACATGGACTCCCAGTCACACATGTGATCCTATATTTGACTGGGGGGCAGTCTAGTGGGATGGTACCTCAGTGATACCTGGGATGGTACCTGAACCTGCGACCTTCAGTTCGCAAGGGCAAGGCCCTAACCACTAGGCCACCACTGCTCACAAGTATGTGTCCATGTAGAATTTGACCAGCAACAAAAAAAGTTGGGACGGGGCAACGGAAGACAAAGTTGTGCAATGCTAAGGAAAAGCCCCTGGTGGTAAATCTTACACATGGTTAGGTTAATTGGCAATATGACTGGGTTTATAGCATCTCAGAGAGGTGGAGCCTCTCAGAAGATCAGGAGAGGTTCACCTCTAAACCAATGAACTAAAATAAACGAAAAACTCTAAAGTTGCAAAGATATACAGGGTTTCACCATCTGCGTTAAAAACAGTTGTGATTTTGCCGTGGAAATTACCGCATGGGCTCAGGAAGACTTCCCAAAACCGCTGTCTGTGGACGTTCGTCACTGCATCCAAACGCAGGTCGAAACTCTACAATGCAATGACAAAACTCTACAACATGACCCAAAACAGTGGCTGCTGTCCTGGGTTCTGACTTGTACCTAAAATCAATAGAAAATTGCTGTTGTTCCACAAAAACTTCTAGAATTGTCCAGAATGTTCTAGAACTTCCTGGAATCGTTTAGAACTTTCTAGAACTTTCTAGAAATGTCCAGAAAAGATAAATGGTGCGTTTTGCCACTATAAATGTGAAACCTTTATGGACTGTGGTCATAAAATCAAAGGTTGTGATGAACAGAGCATAAACAGCTGAAATATAACTGTTTTGAGCCATTGAGACACTTCTGATACCAGTTTCAGACATTCACAGTGTCCGGAAACGCTCCTAAATCAGCGCTAAACTCCTAAATTAATGAGGATTAAACATCATTTGTGGGCCTCCACCAGGAGAAAGAGCCACAACACCTCATTAAAAGTGTACACGCATGTGTGTGTGTGTGTGTGTGTGGTCATACCTGACTGGCTCTGTAATGTTTTCATTCATTAAACCCACTTTTTTTTTTTTTTAACGAGTTCCTCCGAAACCACATCGGCACTTAGCGCACCATTCTGCACCTGGCACAGCTAAGCGCCGCGCTCCCCCTGGTTCCGTCCGTCCGTCCTTTTGTTCCGGTCCGTTCATCAGCGCCATCCCTCCCGTCTCTCCTTGCTGCAGGCGGGAAAAATTGCGAGGAAAAAGGTTTGGCATCTAATTTGGCTGCTTAATCATCTCATTTAATGCATTGTTAGGCACATTAAAGGACGCCCGCTTCACAATGGCTCCCGTTAATGCGGCGGATGGAAGGGTTTGCAGGGTTACGGCGAAATAACGCGGTGACAGGTAGAATTACTAGACGTTGGAGAAATGACCCCACACACACACACACACACACACACACACACATACACACACATGCCACCCTCCAATCCATCTCTCTCTCCGTGCTTTACCGCATGTTCAGAGTGTGTTCGCATTGTTGAGCTTCGTTGTTGATGAAGAAGCCCAGTTCGACCCCCTCTTTGTCCCCGAAGACCCCATCTATCATGTTTGGGATTGCTTATAATTGGCGAGACGGAAAAGGGAGAAGCTTTCCGAGCAAATGCTCTCGTAATTGCTCTCTCTCTCTCTCTCTCTCTCTCTCTCGCTCAGTTCTATCTGAATAGGACTGTTCAGCAGGAACAGAAAACAGCTGTTGAGTTGATGCTTCTCATTTGTTTTGGACTGTCATTCCCAGTGCAGTTAACTAGCACTCTGGCTCTTAGCATTGCAGTGTGGAGCTGACACCGGGGGAGGGTTTAGAACAGCAGTAGGCGGGGCCAGGTATCAGCGTTTCATTGCACACCCTAATTTGACTAAGCTAAAATCAGCAGTCAGCTCATTCGAGGGCTTGGCAATGTAAGCCTGTGCTGTTGTGGTTGTGATAAATGACATCGCAGCGTGCTTTTCGGAGCATTTGGATCTGAATTATAGACCAATTGTATTAATTATGTCACCGGTGCACCGATCAGCCATAACATTAACACCACCTGCCTCTTTGAGTCCCCCTTATACTGATGCATCACCTCTGATTGTGGTGCACTCCGTGTCCTGCGTCTGCACAGGATGGACAGGATGGGTTAGCCGGCTCCCCACATGCATCAGTGAGCCTTGGGCGCCCATGACCCTCTGACCGATTCATCCAGTTGTCCGTCTTTGGATCACTTTTGGTAGGTACTGACACATGAACACTTGGAACACTCACTCAAGTGATCACAATAAGGCATTTGTCAAAGTGGCTTAGATCCTTACACTTGCCCTTTATTTCTGCTTCTAGCACATCAACTTAAAGAACTGACTGTTCACTTGAGGCCTAATATTTCCAACCCCACTTACAGGTGCCACTGTAATGAAATTACACTGGGTAGTAAATGTTAATCACTTTTACTCTCAGTGGTGTTAATGTTATGGCTGATTGGTGCATTTTTACAATTGTTTCATTTCTCTTGAACTAGAATTCCACCATTTGTGTGTATGTCTGCATATTGTCATCATATAAGTCATATAAATGTGAGCATTGAGTGGTTTGACGTGAAATTTAGCATAAAAGACTCTATATTGGTGGTGAATGGAACCGGGGGTCATTGGCTACACCACAAACAGCAATTTTATCTACTTTCCAAACCCACCAGTGTCCTCTGAGTCCTCTGATGACTGTTCTTTGGGGACAATTTTGCCTCACAGTGCTCTGCATGTATCCCACCATCATGAATGGGTTTTAGCCATTCCCAGCAGCCATACAATGCTGTTTCAGCCTAGGTGTTCCCTAGGTGCAGTTTTATTATATAGGATTTTTATTAAATTTGAATGCTTTTAGTATTTTTTTCTTTTCTTTTTAATCACATTTTTGAATTTACATTCTGCTATTATGAGCTTGGTAGAAAGGAATTGACATTTTTTATCATAATACTATACTTAAACAATGTTCCCAACATCTGGCAGGACATTTATAAAGAGATAATATAATAATTTTTATAGACACTAAACCCCACCAATGATTCTGACTCGATACATTTCAAACCATTACGCATGATTATGATTTTTTTTTTTTTTTTTTTTACATAACATATGACATAATAATGATTTTTATAGAGATTTGGACAGTAACTGGTGGAATTTTCTTTTGCTTATTTTTAAATGGTGCTTAAACATTGTAACGTTCTTCAACTTTTGAAAAATAATTAAATAAATAAATACAATACAAGGAAATTACAAAAAAAGAGCATTGGTGGCCTAGTGGTTAGGACCTTGCCCAGAAGGTTGCAGGTTCAAGTTCCAACGCGGGTACCACTGAGGTAATGTGGAGCAAGCTGCCCGCCGCAACACATGTGCACGTGTGACGGCTTAAATGCAGAGGTCACATTACATTGTGGTGCATTTTGTGTGTGACTCCGTGTCTCAAGACCTCTTGTGCAGCAGTCATGTAGAAGCAGTTCCTCACAGATGTGGAGAACACCACAAGAAGAGGAAAGAAAACGACGTTTGGGAAATTCCCAGCAGTTTCTCAGGCAGCATTTCCTCTTCTACAAGAAAAAATAAGCCTGGAATCTGCTTTAGCTTTGTTTTGCACACACATACACACACACACACACACACACACATCCTCAGACTAGTCTTTTTGCATTCTCTGCTTGGTAGTTACTAATGTCTTCATCAGTTACGCCTCAGGCTTAAACACTGGATCAAAGCCACATCGGCGCTGGTTAGCTCTGAGCTTTTACCAATTTAAAAATGCTTGTAAACCGACAAGCCCTAGCTGGTCTTGGCCGGCCAAAGCGGACCTGAGTGGTGTCAGATAAGCGAGGCGAATGTGAGGAACCGATGCGGTTAATTCAGGCCCGGGAGTGACTAATATACTACTAAAAATAAGAACGAACGGAGCTGCAGAACATTATGCTGCAAATGGTTGATGGTGGGTGGGAATGTAAGTGAGGAGAAGAAGGGTAATAGATCTGGCTACAGCACAAGGGCATAGTGTGTGTGTGTGTGTGTGCCTCTGTAATGGGATTTGGCTAGCAGAGCAAAGGGTTGGTCCACAGAGGTGAGAACACCTATTAAAATCACTTCACATTACCCGGCTCTGAGCAAGTGTTTGTGTGTGCACGTGTACATGTATTCAACTCTTTGTGAAGAACAAACGTCCCCATAATGATAGAAATACAGACAAATCTGTCAAAGTGAGGACAGTTTCTGTGGGTCCTCACATAGGAACCATGTTGTTTTCTCCACAACTTTTTTTTTGTTTTTTTTAGGAAAAGCTAAAAGAGCAGAAAGATTGTCCTGTCTTGGCTGAGATTAAGGTCAGGGTTGGGTTTGGGTGTTGGTGTAGTGTGACTGAAATACAGCATTACAGGAATCAATGGAATGTACTCACAACGAGAGCAATACCAACCTGTCTGTGTGAGTGTTCACTTAGAGCCATTATAAAGCCATTATAACAGGGCCACTGGAACAGCAGCGGAACAGCAGCGGAACACCAGCGGAACACCAGCGGAACACCAGTGGAACACCAGCGGAACACCAGCGGAACACCAGTGGAACACCAGCGGAACACCAGTGGAACACCAGTGGAACACCAGCGGAACACCAGTGGAACACCGGCGGAACACCAGCGGAACACCAGTGGAACACCGGCGGAACACCAGTGGAACACCAGTGGAACACCGGCGGAACGCGGTTCTACCGAGCGCTCGTGTGCGTGCTCCGGTGATGGCTCGGGCACACGTGCACAGTAAATACGGAATTTCGCGGCGTGTTTGTGTGTCTTTGCGCACATCAAAGGCAGACGGGTTCTGCCTTATATGTGGTCGCCATGGTAACGTGGGCTTGAGCGACAGCTCTAAGGGATCGGGGTGTGTCCGGGCGTGACAGCTTGATGGCAGGTATTACACATTGACTGACATTCTTCCCACGAGTTATGAAAACATGAAAGAGAGAAACTGAGCCGCAGAGAGAGAGAGAGAGAGAGAGAGAGAGAGAGAGAGAGAGAGAGAGAGAGTGGGAGTGGGGGAGAGTTGGGGTGGGGGTGGGCGGGGTGGGGGGTGACCTTGTGTTGCATGAGAAGGCAAACATCTCCAGAATGATTTGGAAAGCCATGTGGTTTAATTGCCCTCAGTGGCCAATAACATTACCAACTGAGATTTAATGATAGCAAACTGTGTCCTCTGCATATCGGCCCGTTAATGGACAAGGGCACACACACACACACACACACACACACATTAACATACATACATAACACACACACCTCAATTTCTGCACATTTTTATTGCCCTGCTGCTTATTTTGCTGAATTTGACATATTGAATCAAAGAAATACTTGTGTTTATATACACACCAATCAGCCACAACATTAAAACCACCTGCCTAATGTGTAGGTGACCCTTGTGCTGCCCTGACACATCAAAACTGACCTCTGGAGGTGCGCTGTGGTATCTGGCATCAAGCAGCAGATCTTTCAGTCCGAAAACATTCCACAGATGCTTGATCAGCTCGAGTTCTGGGGAATGTGGAGGCCAAGTCAACACCTCAGACTCCTTATCATGTTCCTCTGTTCCTGAACAATGTTTGCTGATGAAAGACATCACTGCCATTAGGGAACACCATTACCATGAAGGGGTGAAGTTGAGGTGCATCACTGTTCAGGCAGGTGCGATGTGTCAAAGTAACATCCACATAAACGCAAGACCCATCAGATGATTACCCTTAGAACTACACTGGTCCTCCTTCCTTGGATCACTTGGGCAGGTACTAACCACTGCATACGTGGAACCTTCCAGAAGCCCTGCTGTTTTAGACATTTTCAGACCCATTCACATACTCACCTGTTACACTGGCCCCTATCATGGGGGTGGGATATATTAGGCAGCGAGTGAACAGTCAGTTTTTGTTGTTGTTGTGCTGGAAGCAGGAAAGTCATCTCCAAAACGACAGGTCTTCCTGGTGTGCAGTAGTTATGGGGGAAGGACCATTGGTGAATCGGCGACAGGGTCACAGGCATCCAAGGGTCACTGATGTCTGTGGGGAGTGAAGACAAGGCCCCTGGAAAGGGGTCAGAACACACAGTGCACCACAGAGCCTCCTACTCAGTATTAGGCAGGTGGTGTTAATGTTGTGGCTGACTGGCGTACATAAAAGCAAGGGCTTTCGTGACATCACACGAATCGAAAACAGGCTGCGGACGGCTTGGCCACACTGCACTTCACACACGTGCACATTCATACACTCCTCTCCGCCTCACACACACGCTGTTTCCTCATTACAGTCCATTACGTCGATATAACGCTTTGCTCAGCAGTGACCTTGGGAGAGACTTTTCCAAAATGATGTAATATTAGCACCAATAAAGAAAGAGCACGATTAAACTTATAAATCACCTTCCAAAACACATTAATCCAGAAGAGCGCCGTTAAAAGAATAGGCCCGTTTTCACAGAGCGAGCTTTGTCTCGCTGGAACTGCTCGTTTTTTTTTTTTTTTATTGACTATGTCATTCAGAAAAGATGGAGGGACAAAAATATACATTCCAGGGCCCAAACTCTGGGAAAAAAACCTCGAATTCTTGAGTGAGGCCTCAATGCCTCATAATAGCGCTAAAGAAGGGGGCGTGTTTGTAGGCAGGCTTGTGGGGGGGGGGCGTCGCCAGATCGAGAAAGTAGTGTTAAAGTAATACGCAGTAGGGCAAGACCCAAATATTCATGACCATTCTGATATTCCGATATGGGCAGTGGTGGTCTAGTGGTGAACAGAAGGTCACAGGTTCATGTCCCAGCCCGGGTACCACTGAGGTACCCTTGAGCAAGGTGCCGTCCCACTACACTGCTGCCAGGGCGCTTCTCATAGCTGCCCCGCTGCTCCACATGTGCACATGTGATGGGTTAAGTGCAGAGGTCACGTTTCGTTGTGATGCACCTTGTGTGACTGAGTGTGTTCACATTGACAAATAGTCACTTACACCTGTGCGTTTGTTGCATAGATACATAATAACACCACCTGCATTAACATGAACGCCACCTGCGTAACACTGAGTGTGTCCCTCCTGCTGCTGGAGCAGCTCTGACTGTGCTGCACTGTGTGTTCTGACCCCTTTCTATTAGAGTCAGCATCACTGTCTACACCGCAGTAGCTCTTCTGTGGGATCAGACCAGACGAGCTAGCCTTCACTCCCTACATGCATCAGTGAGCCTTGAGTGGCTATGACCCTGTCGCTGATTCACCACTTGTTCTATCACCTTTGGTTGGTACTAACTACTGCACACCTGGAACAAAACCTGCCGTTTTGGAGATGCTCTGTCTAGCCACCACCGTAAAGCCTTGTCATGGTGGCTCGGATCTTTACGCGCGCCCATTTTTCCTGCTTCCAACACATCGACTTCAAGAACTGACCGTTCACTTGTGACTTAATTTAAATCCCCTTAATTTAAATTATGGCATATTGGCTGCCAAAAATAGCCTGTTAAGAAATTGACATGCTTGTGACATCACAACCAGGCAGGCGCTTACATACGGCCATTGTTTCATGCTAGTAATGTGGAGTGTTGTCACTGCAGATTCTGCACGCATAGAGTTGCACACATATCGTAAGCGGACTTCAGGCCAGAAAAATGCAGGATATGGAAGATATGGGCCCTTTAAATGGAAGATATGGGCCCTTTAATAGTATGTAAAGCTACTGTGCCCAAGATTTGATTATAACTAAGCTGGACGCTAACCTCTTTTGCCTTCTCTCACTCTGTCTGTCCTTGACCATTATTCCCCAGTAGCTGGCTGGAGGCCATCTCTCTCTTCATTTCTCTCTCTCTCTCTCTCTCTCTCTCTCTCTCTCTTTCTCTCTCTCTCTCTCTCTCTCTCTCTCTCTCTCTCTTCCT
>JBBPDA010000127.1:95700-109143 GCA_037974385.1 Arnoldichthys spilopterus | reverse complement strand
AAAATTTTATATTTAATTGGATATTAAATTTAATATATTTTTATTTATTTATTTTTAACTTCATTATGTTTCGAACAATAAAAAAACAAAATAAAGTCTTGGTACATGAATTTACATTACACGTTTAGAACGTCTTCCTGTAGAATTACAAGGTTTTGTACCAACAGTGCCAAAATGCTTGGACTGGGTGCAGAAATGTGAAGGCTTCAAAATCAGCATCAGTATATTGGTCTTAGGAATAAATATTAAGCATCGAAGCAGAATGTTTGTAAAGCTGATATATATATTTTACTATTAAAAGATCCAGTTTCAGTCTATTCATTATGAAATGGTCACACTGCTGATGTTTAAAAAAAACAGAAATGTAAAAATTAAAACTTAGCAGATATGAGGTTCTAATATAATTATGTTGATATTTTTCAAGTGCTTTTTATTAAAATGCAACGTAAGAAATGCAAAACATGCACATATGCCTCATTGCATTGTCACAAAGTCAAAGTGTCAAAGTTGTCATGAAAAGCCTCATAAGGAAAAATAATATCAATGTAACAAAATTAATTTTAGTGGCGGGCATGACAATGAATCAGTTATAATATTTGATGTTACTGCATTGGGTTTTAGTGTTTAACCAGCTCCAAACAACAGCCCAATCCAGCACATTCATGTCCTACTTCACCCTCCCTCACCCTCTGCTGATCTAAACACAATCTTTACTTTTCTTCATTGTTGTATGTTAGACATCATGAATCTAAGCATGAGGTGATTGTATCGTTACAGCCCTAACAGGCAGATAAATGAACAAAAATATTGATGCTAAATTCTTACTAAGCACACATGCACACACACACACACACACACACACACACACACACACACACACACACACTTATTGTAAAATCAAGCCATCAGCCAGATAAACTTGTGTGTGTGTGTGTGTGTTCTAGTCACTGGTGTGTGACTAATTCCTGCAAGAAAAAAAAAATCAACCAGCCTTCTGCATACACACACACACACACACACACACACACAGACATAAACACACATGGGTCATAAGTCAAGAGGTCCCTAACCACTTCAATTAGCGCTTTAAAGGTGTCTATTCTGGATGAGGTCACTCTTGCCGTGACCTCAGACCAGCTCGCCCGTCCACATTTTACTGTCCGAGAGGAAACTCGAGGGGAACAAAGGCACCCACAACCCGTTCCCACCGTTATTATCCTCCAGATAATCAGACCTTATTAAGATTATGGCTAGTCTTTAATATGCAAAGCATGCTGCATTGATATTCATGAGATATGTAAATATGACGAATGGCTAATGAGCGGCTACACTACGAGCCGTGGCCGATCCGTGAGAGAAAGGAAGGGGGAAAAAAATTATAAAATCCGTGTCATGCATTGTTCCACAGCGCAGTCAAAAACAAAGCCACACTCAGATAATGCAGCCAACAATCTGACCTTGTTTCAGCGTTATGTTAATCTAATTCAATTAAGCAAAACCTTTATGCTCGTGAGGATTATGTAAAACCAGTTTGTCGCGTTTCGACGTACTCTGAGGACCATTGCCCCATCTTATGTCATGATTTGATGGCTTAATTGGAAGAAATTATATGTTTACACCCAGGCTGAGAGCAGAGCTTTCATTGCCATCATTTACAAATTCATCTTTCTAATGGAGACTCAAATGTTGGGGCGTCCCTGCTCATGAACATCTTTAGCAAATATCTCTTTGGTTTTTTTTCTGCCCAATTTATTCATCTTCTATTACACCCATTGGCTAGGACTCTACTATCCCATAATACCATCAACACTGGAATGATGAAGGTGAGCATGTGCTTTCTCCAATTTACATGAAGCTCTACTGGATCTTTCGAATGTCATTGAACAACATGACACACTCGGAGGAAGGCGATGACTGCCAGTTCTCTTACATCAACTACAGATGCCCAGGCACTAAGTGACGGGGGGAGAGGGAGGGCTAACCTATCCACTCAGAGAGAGCAAGGCTCTCTTGACCTCCTGGCCATGCATGGCATCATTGGAGACCAAAATTGTGATGACACCTAGACACTTGTACCACTCTGGAGCCCCCAACACAGATCTCTTAACAAAACCGGTTCTACCAAAAAAGGTTTTTGAATTGTTATAGATCCCTTTTGATACCATGTATAACCATTTTTAAGTGTGTATGGAACCATTGCCTTTACTAATTAAGCAGTTTTTAGGGTGATGGGATTATGTAGTAAACATTTGTTAAATCATCTCAAAGAACTACTAGTACTAGAACAACAAGACATGAAAAATAGATGTGAGAATGTAAAAAAATGTTATTTACGCTCACATATCTTATTTACAGAAACAGTTCCAGCTTTGGAGCAAAAATGTGGAGAATCTGGGGAACCAGTTTGAGAACCCATATTTGGTCCAACTAATACATAAGGATAGAGGGAAAATGTGGACCATATGATGGGCCCTGAAATTCTGTTTTTCATGCTTTAAAGTAGCTCCCCTTGATTTGGGTTGACTTACACAAAAGCCTCCTGAGACATTTCTCCAACAGAACTGATTAAGATATGCATATATTCACTGTAAAAATATATTAATTCAATTTTTCCTATTTTATTAAGTCATTTATTTTGCAAAATATGATAATACCAGCTGTCAAAAATTCATGACTGGACTAAAAAGGAAAAACCCAAATAAAGCATGTATGTTTTCCTATGGAGTTTCAAGGTTTTGTTCACAACAGCTTGGAGCAGTTTTGTTGTCATCTAAGCAGAATCCTTTCAAAATATCTTTAAAGACTTTTTCACTTCTAATCATGTTTGCACCAGAAACTTCTGGCAATTTCCAGCTAAGGCCAACCCAATGCCTGTGTGGTTTGTGAGAAAGAGGGAAGTGGTTTGTTTACCTGAATGGCCAGCAGCATCAAGGAGAGAGGAGTGATTGATAAGGGCTTCACAAGGGAAACAAATGCTCGCTTCAGAACCAGACGCAAATGTGAACGACATGTTAGCAAAACAATGTGGCAGGTGATATACGATGCCTAACACAAGACTTTTCAAAACAGGGTTTGACGGTTTGCAATAAGTTTACATATCAAAGACTGAGTGGCTTTATTCACACGTGTAAATACTAGGGATAATGTTAATAATGCTAAAGCCAAAAGTCTCTCATTTTGTGATGTCAGCACTCACATCTTTCAGGCTTTGAACAACCTCTGGGTCAAACAAGCTTCTAATATGTGCTACGTCATATTAAAACATAACACCTGGCTGAGCATTGTGAGCAATGTATCCAAATAGCACATGAACTGATCAGCCATTACATTAAAATCACCCACCTAATATTGTGTAGGGCCCGCTCATTCTGCTGAAATAGCTCTGGCTGTGGTGCACTGTTTGTTCTGACCCCTTTCTAACAGTCAAAATTCACTTTTTGTGCTTCAGTAGCTCTTCTATGGGATCGGACCAGACAGGTTAGCCTTCACTTTCCACATGCATAAATAAGCTGTGGGCATCCATGACCCAAGTCACTGGTTCTCCTTTCTGGGATAAGTTCTGGTAGGTACTAACCACTGTATACTGGGAACCCCCAACAAGACCTGCTGTTGTGAAGATTTGACCCAGTCATTTCTATACACTGACTTCAAGAACTGACTGTCTAACATATGCCACGCCTTGACAGGAGCCACTGTATCGACATAATCAGTTATTCACTTCACCTCTCAGTGGTTTTAATGTTAGGGCTGATCAGTGTAGGTGCTTTATGCAATAAAAAAATATAAAAAGTGAAAAAAAAAAAAAATCAAATAAAGAAAGTGTACAGACACCTGTATGGCAGAACTTGAGGAGAGGGAACACTCTTAACCTGCCAGTAGTAAAAACCTCTAGGTGTAAGATATGTCACATGATTGTGGGTTGTTTGTCACCCTGGTAACAGTGACCCAAGGGCAGCTGGTAAAAAAAGAGGAAGTTTGTCTGTTCATTTGAATAAGATGGCCTGAATATGTCACAGGTTTCATCTTTGTCCACACACTCACACACACACACTGTGTGGCCTGAGAAGGTCTCGACAACTAGAATTTCTCACACAATTAAGCCTTTGTTTGGCACATACATGTTTTTTTTCATGCATTCATTATTCGCCCCTAAACGTTCTCGCTAATGTAAACCCACCTAATTAAAACACTGTAATTAACATTTTTCCTAACATTAAAGGAATGATTTGAGAAAAAAATTTAAATTTTGCCATTTAGAACAGATGGAAACAATGAGCTCAAGCTTGTTAAAAGTCTAAATTTATCTTCTTTAGTTTAGAACTGGATTTATGATGTAACTTTTATAACAAAAACTAGAAGTCAATAGTCACCTAAATCTTGGACTTGTGGATGTGGATTAGGACACAGCTATTAAAATGAACACAACTTCACAGTGCAGTTGAACACTGCAAGGAGCCACAAGGTAACAAATTACCCCACGAGCAGAAATGCTGTTCTAGAATCAAGCTTGTGGACAACCACCATACATGTGGAATATTTCAAAAGATCCCAAGATCAATCCACTCCTGCTGTCTAAAAGGCTGCCAGTAGTGAAGCTTCACACATTTGTATCATTCAAAGTAAGCCATACTGTGTCTTAAACAACAACCACAAGTCTGAACTACCTCATAAAAGAATTGGATGCAATTTAAGCAGGTTAGAAGAAGTTTTGAAGATGCATTACTGGAAACAATTTGGGTGACTATTGACTTCTAGTGTTTGCTAACTACATTACCCTCATAGTTTAACACACTAATGAAGCAAAACTTGG
The DNA here is from genome assembly GCA_037974385.1 of Arnoldichthys spilopterus. Lineage (NCBI taxonomy): Eukaryota > Metazoa > Chordata > Actinopteri > Characiformes > Lepidarchidae > Arnoldichthys > Arnoldichthys spilopterus. The sequence continues at coordinate 104,333 of JBBPDA010000127.1, read as the reverse complement.
AATCCCAACATAACAACATCAGAGGTAATTGAATAATTGTGTAAATTAGCCTTTTTACCAATTTGTTCCTTTAGAGAAATAAACAATTATGCTTCAATGCTTGTGTTTTGGTTCTAAGACAAACGTGAACAGTGAACTTGATGGCTTTGGATTTATTTCCAAAGCAAAAAGCTGAAATGTAAAAATAGTTCTGGAAATGCATCCTCAACAAGTAGTTTTAGCAGCAAACAAGTTCTCTACTTCTTCAGAAACAGTCCAGTTCCTCAGAAAGCTGCCTGGGAGAACAGCAAGAGTGTGTAAAGCTGTGTCATGTCAAAAGGGTTTTGAAGCTTTTCTGAAGAATTGAAAATAGATTTTCTTGACTTGTCTGATATATTTTTCATGAATTCTGGGTAATTCCATTTCAATTCTTTACATCCTCACTGTTACCTGAAAATGCATTGTTATGGTAAAATGCCAAAAATGCCCCCTAAACATAACAATTAATGCTTTTCATGAGAAGGTGTGTCTAAACTTCAACTTGGTACTATAAGCACACTTCCTTCTGATTTACTGTCTTCCCACTCACCCCACCTACCAGCCTATCAGGCTTGTGCCGGTATGTCACTCACCCAAATTAATCTCCCCTGGCCTTCACCAACAGCAACAACTGTGGCATTTAACATTTCCCTAAAGCCACTGGCAGCTGGCCAGCATTCTTAAGTGATCTCACCTGGACAATTGAACTCACCTGGACGAATACCCCCCACACACACACTCCAGAAGAAAGACACAATAACACACAACATTAAAATCTGAAAGGTGGTCCACTCACCTTGACGTCGGAGAAGAACATCTTCAGCATGTTGGAGCTGGGGTACCTGGTGTAGAAGAACATGAGCTTGGCCTTCTTCAGGTGGTTGGGGGAAAGCCCTTCCTGAATGTGCAAATGAGTGGGTTAAGGAAAAGCAGCCGAGCCCCGAACGGAGAGCAGGGGCAGGATTTGCTTGCCATTACCATCATCATTACTCAAGGTGCCGCAGCGTCACGGCCAATAAAACGCCACGGCCAAGCCGGTTTTACATGGGAAGGCCATTTCGCAGGCAAAGTGAGCAACGTCTTTCCCTAAGCCCTTCGCCTCGGCCAGCCTCCTCCTTCAGATGTAAAAGAGTGAGGGGTTGATTTGCATGGCGCCTACAAATACAGCGGTAAGCACTTGGAGGAACCCTCTGGCTCTCTCACAAGGCATGACAAGCTCCGATCAAAACCTGAATAACCACATTTCTGGGTTCCAGACATGCATGTCTTCATTTTTTTTACATTTTTTAAAATATACTCTATTAATCCCCAATGGCAAATTGGTTTCTGCATTTTACCCTTCTGAAGCAGTAAGCACATACAATCACAGAGCTGTGAGTAGTGAGCACACACACCTGTAGCAGTGGGCAGCCATACAGTGAATAAACTCTAAAGAACCTACACTCTCATATCTAGAACTCACGTTATCCACAATATCCATACGATCCATCATTTTAGCATCAAAAACTACTAAACTTTGATTTTAATTCAAGCTCTTCACTTAACATGAGCATCCAAACGTAAAACGATCCTGCTCAAACTGCTCACTCAACTATCTCACAGGTAGAAACACACAGCCAACAACATGACATCCCACAGTGTGAGTGTCTGTGCTATTTCAAGCCAAATCTGTTACAGGACTGGATCTGATTCACCCTTTCTTTAACCCTATGTTGTCCATCCATGTAGAAAAAAGAATTTGGATGACTATTGACTTCTACTAGTAATGACAGCTTCGTAGTTCCAGCGCTGAACTAAAGAGAAAACATTGGCCACTAAACTTCTCGGCTGATTGACCACACTCAGGGCTGTAAAAAGTGGGGAAAATGTGTATGCCACTTTTTTGCCAGACTATACCTTTAAGATGAGTCTATGGGGTTGAGTAGTGTTGAGGTTGAGCAGAATTCAAGTAAATGCTGTATCTTTGTACAGTCAGCTGCTGTTATGGCACCTTATGACAGCTCATCGGCCAACTCCACGCCATATGTGTAGGCTGCGATTTGGCTATTTCCATTTAAAGGCCATGAAACCGGCCAAGGAAGCGGCCGGCGTTTATCTAAAGACATCCCTCTGATCCACAATATGACTGTAAAATGACGCATTTGTCATGTAAATATGGCTAATCCGAAAACATAAACACGTCTTGTAAAGTGTGCCCACATTCAAAGGCTCAAAGGGACCATGAGTAGAGTCCTCCACGTGAACGAGAGAAAGAAGGAGAGGGAAAAAAAGGGAACGAGTGAAAAAAAAAAGAGAGAGGGGGGTGGTTAGTTGGAAAAGCACAGCTATCGCTCTCTATCTCTCTCTCTCTCTCTCTCTCTCTCTCTCTCTCCCTCTCTCTCTCTCTCACTCTCGCTCTCTCGTGCCATCTGGTCTTGCTTTATGAGCACAAAGGCCAGAGAGAATGAAAGAGGGACAAGCTGCTCTTTTCTTTTGCAGCATTACTTCATTCAGCCCAATGGATGAATGGATCTTGCGCAACTACAAAAAAAGAGAAACAAACAACAACAATAAAAAAAGCATGAAAGCCTAAGACAAGTTTAACACCGCAAACACAATTAAAAGTTTAATGTTTGCAGAAATGAGGAAAATGATGCTGTAGAGTTATGCAGCAATAAACACTGCTTTTATAGAGGGATAATCGGCAATGACAGACTTTATCAGTTCATAATCATGCCATTTTCAGCACCTCCATAAAATTCACTATCAACTGTCCATAAACACATACGACCCAGCAACTTCTCGATTGCTCAAAGAGAGAAAAACTCTCCACGGCCTCTGAATGCGCTGTTAGGTAAAGTCACACGTTTCCCGAGGCACGTGCCAGTTTGTTTAAGACATCTTCTGCGAGTTGGTGGCAAAGCGAGCATGCTGCGTTGCGCCTGCTGTGTTGATCGCTCTTTGCGAGGTGGAGTGAAAAACTGCTTGGCCAGTCGTCCGGCCGTTTCAGTGCGATCTGCACTTTTTCCACCATGCGTTCCGCATTCATCAATAATCTATTTAAGCTAAGAACGCATTGTAAGTGCGAACGGGGGACTGAGTGTGACATTCCTGCAGAGGACGTTCTCCTGCCCTAACCTCCGCCACACAACAAAATGGCTGATTATGCGATTCTGCCAGACAAAGAGTCCTCCGCACCCTCCTCCCCAGCCCTGCCTCCTCTGACACCAGCTCTGGGCCTTTTGTGTGGCTGTCAAACAGAGACTGGCTGCCAGTAACCCGGTGGCCACACTGGGGGAACTTTCACCTGCCGTCGCCCAAAAACCTGATTGAGATTGCTCAGCGAGAGCGATCATACACAGACCGTGATTCTCGAACAAAAAAAAAACCTCACAGATTTGTAGGAAACTCCCTAATCTGTTTTTACACCACGTCCTGGCCTATAATCCTGTGCCATTTGCTGCCTATCTAATATCTCCATTCTTAAGTCCATGGTAACCCCATTCCCAACGCCGCGTTCCCAGTTCTGCTTAACCCTGTTCCCAACACTTCCATAACCTGATTCCCAGGCACCAAGAGAATCATCTTCTGTCCCTGTCAGCTGTATACCTCTTTACCATGCTGTGGCTCTGCTTAGAGCTAGAGATACCAATGGTAAATTAAGAGGGCAGGTTTCAATTCATAAATATTTGACAATACATTATATTTTGTTACTAAAAGGCTTAGAAAATACAATTCAAAAAGTAATTAAAAATGAGAAATTCTACATTTATATTATAAAAATTATGACATTTTTCTTTTCTCATTGGGTGAGGTGGTAGAGGCACAATCTCATGGGCAAAATTAAATGTCATGGGCCAACTTTGTCCTGCCTTAAAATTAAAATTAAAATTATAATTAAAAAAAAAAATACAATTGCCTGCATCTTCCCCAAGCACATTTTTCTGAAACTAAACCCTACTTTCAACCCCAACCTAGTGAATTTCAGCCATTCCCAGGCTCGCTTCTCGCATCCACAGCTTAATCATGTATTATTTACAGTTATTAAGGTGTGTACTTGTGTGAATCTAGGAAGAACACATTTATCTCCACACAGCATCCACTCCTCTATTATAATTCACTGACTAATCTTCTTGAGTGCAATCATTTTAAAAAAGCTATAATAAAACACACAGCGACTGGTGCGTAGGGTCATTGTATAATTGCTTTCTATCCCTCTTTTCCTTTATTCCAGCTGCTCTGGTTTCTAGAAGAGGCTGCTGTGGAGAGCGCAGGGGCCCTTGGCTCGGGAGACAAGACGAGGCAGTGTAATGAAAGACAAACAGACAGCCGCAAACACCTGTTAATGCCCGCTTCAAAGAAAAGAAAGAAAGAAAAAAAAGCGTCTAGGAAAAAAAAGGGAGATTGTTTGGCTGCCAAGCAACAGCTGAGGGCCCTCAGGTTGTTGACAGATCTTTATGAATCAAAAAAAAAGGGGAGGGGGGTGAAAAGGAGGGATAATTGTTCCTCTCTCTTTTTTCCTATAATAAGATATGATGAGGGATGACAGAGGTGGAAGCTGGTTAGTCCTTGAGACCTTAAGTGACCCTCACAGCTTGGCAAGAGGAATTTTTGCCACCAAGTTCTACCATAAAAGTTCACATTTATTTTGCAATCTTTTTAAAAGGGTTATTTGCATTTAAATGCATTTACCACGAAATGGAAAGAATTCTTTTTTAAGTACTAGACTAAGCAGTAAATTAAGATACCTGAATATATAGGATATCAGTGATGACAATAAAGGTACACTTTTGGCTATGGATGTGGTAATCAGGTTCAAATAAGTGGGCTGTAACACAACGACAGTAAAAGGGTCATCTACCATCTAAGCAGAGAGCCATTCTGTGTGCCGTCTCTCAGGAGTTAACCTGAAACCTCCATCCCTCTGGCCTATGCATCCGTATCACAAGGCCATCGCACAGGGTTAAACCATGGGAGTCAGAGGACACTGCACTCTAATGTATGTCTGGAAGGGTGAGTGTTCATAGTAAAAGGCACTTGAGATGGAAATGGAAACGCCAGTGTGACTTCACAAAAAAGTGCAAGTAAAAGGCCACTCTAGTGAAGGCCTGAGCTGAGTTTCTCAACGGTGTCATAGCATATTTTAATGCAGAGTGACTGTGAAATGTGGAACTTAGCATTTTGAGTGTTTTTACAGTTATTTACATTCTGCTTTTGGTAAACAAAGATGAATTAAAATGCAACAGAAACTGCACTAAAACAGCTCAACACAGCAAACACTCAAAAACAGCTCTTAAAACCAATAAGACTTGCTGAAAGCAGACCGTGACAAGAGGAAAGAAAGTGGATAGTGACGGATTATAATATCATTATGAATATAAAAATAATTCATCAATGTTAAACAAAAAGGCTCTTTTGTACTGTTACGGTATAAAAAGGATATTGTACTTCCTGAATATGGTGAGATGTCAGACATGTCCTGAAGGTCCCCACACTCAGACTTGATGAGTGACAGAGATAGACTCTCGGCTGTGCTCCCGGGGTGGGTTGGCGAGCAGGACCGGTGGTGCCCCATGTGGTGATTGGATGCCATCTTGGTCCGTAAGCTGGTGGTCTCCCGTGAGAGGTCCATGGAATCAGGTGAGCCTCTGTCTTTACCTGGGTATCCTACCGATGGGGCCCCGAGTGGGCCCTGGAAGGGGTACCCCATGAGAGGAAGGGGAAATGGATGGCGAAAAGATGGTGGGCTGAAGCCCATGTTGGCGGAGAGGGAGGAAGGGTGGAGGGAGGGATGGTGGTGGCCGCCGTGAGCACCCACTGCCGACGACTGATGGTGGTGGTGTTCGGATGCAGACTTTCGCACCACTAGAGGCAGCGCCTCAGTTTGATCATTGGCACTGGGAAGTGGGACTCCACCAAATGATTCGTGTGGACTGGGGATTATGACATCGCCAAAGCACTGAAGTCGTTGATTGGCCGTGTGAAAGTTTGGGTTGTCCCCATTAATGCCAAAACGGTCCTGAGGTGCAGGAAGTGGAGGGAACACCTGTGGGATAGGCCGTGGAGGTTTTGCAAAGACCTTTACTACAGTGTCTACAACCTGGGACATGGCAGAGTTAAGCTCCTGCTTCAGTGTCTCAGCCAGTTGTTTGCCTTCTGCGTGCATAGAGGTTGGACCTTGACCCTTGCTTCTCAGAGAGCCCTCCCTCTTGGGCTTCTCTCCATCCAGCAGAGACTGATCCCTCAGCAGTGCTCTTGCACGATCCAGAAAGTGTCCTGGATCCAAATCTGACATCTCGTTGTCAGAACGATCGGCAGCAGAATCCCGCACAGGCCGCTCATCGATGTCTCCATCAATGAGTCCAGCGTCAGAGCGTCCACTGTCTTCTGAGAGGTTCCCTCCATCATGCTCTGGGTCATTCCCTTCAGAGTCAGTGCTATCGTAAATCTGGAAGAACTTCTCTTGCAGCTGTCGCAGCTGTTTCTGCATGTCCTCAAGCTGCAGCTTGAGCTGCCTGCGTTCCTCGACTTTTTGCTCCTTGCGCACTGACACCAGCTGCTGGAAGCTTTGCTGCTGTTGAGGAAGCTTCTGCTTGCGTTTGTTCTCGCGGTAGCCATCTCGCGGGCTTGATGGCTGCTGAGAACCCTCACCTTCTACATCCCCATCCCGCTCTCGCTCCCTTGTGCTGGAATTAGATGGCACCATGACGCTGGGGGAGTGGCTCATTCCACGTATAATGTTCTCTACACGAGCCCGTTTAGCTCGGAGGTGTTCATCATTGAGTCGCTCAACATCGAAGTGACCCAACGTGGGGCGGCCGAAGGGTGACAGACACTCCTGAGGGCTGTCCTGGGATGAGTTACTGCAGGCATCCTCCTGGGGTACCTCAGATCCTGTGCTGGAGAGGGTGCTACCAGGGTACCCTGTCTCTGGTCCTCCGCAGCCTCCTCCGTTTTTTGCCATGTTGCTTTTCAGCAGCTGTGAGATAATGGTGGCACCTGGAAAGGGCATCATCGCGTCCTCATATGAGTTGGCCCTCTTAAGGAGCTTGCGGAGCACGTTAGATTTGGTCTCGCTGGCATCCTCATGCCCGAGCTGTGTCCCTTGGCACTCCAGCAGGTCCTGCTCCCGGCTATGATGGGCGTTCATGGCCCCGAAAATGGCTGCGGATTTGGCTGCACGGGCTGCGATGCTGTCAGCAGATGCTGCAGGTGTAGGTGTGGAAGTTGAGCCCACGGTTCTCTTCACGCCAATGTCCACTCGTCGTCTTTTGGTCTGTCTGTTTAGGAGGGACTCGCTGTCATGGTCCGGCATCCCTGGTGCTACTACTGAGCCATTTCTCGCAGGCCACGGCACACACTGTTACAGTACCACTCCAGCAATCTGCATGCAGGGAAAAAGATAAAACAACAAGACATGGTTCACAAACACCATTTGCAAAAGAAAAATACTGCTTTTTTTCTGCCACCACACTGGCTACTTAGACTAAATTAAATTTTCTTTTTAACATTTTTTTCATAATTATTATCTACAATTATTATCTACAAAATAAACAAAGTACAAATTCTGTTTGTCAGTTATTCATTGTACCAAATAAACATAAAAAAATAATGAAAAAACATGTATTAAAATATTAACATCATTAAAATATTATCTGAAAATTGACGAGTGCAAAAATGGATGAATATTCACTTCGGTTTTTACTGAGTGTATTATTTACTCAGAAGTCAACCTGCCTTAAACAAAACTGCTTTATCTAACGAGCATCCCAACCGCAAGCATTGGCAGTTAGGAAATTTGATGAAATACGGTTGAAACATTAGAACAGGAGGAAAACGAAGAGCGCAGGCGGGTGTCGGGTGGTTGGTATAGGGGGTGCACACATTCTGCACCCTGCCCTACTGACAAACAGACCAACAATTGTTGGTTCACACGAAAACAACAACAACAACAACAAAGCGGCATAAAATTATGTTAATCACCCCGCTACTGTCCTCAATTACACGGATTTGGACCAGGGAAATATTTAGGTAAACTTATGGTTAAAATTAAAAAAAAAAATCAACACAGAGCGAGATGACAACAGAAAGTATTCCCACGGTTATCAGACTTGTCCATTGTCTCCACCATGCATCATAAATTGTCAAAGCAAAGCAAACACTGCCTGTGACCTGGGTGAGCAAGGTTTTAGTATGATAGAACTTTTAACAACTGATCGAGAAAAAAAATGTTTTACTCCAAATCATATATGAAAAATGCCAAATAATTATACTTATATTTTTTTATTGAATAATGGCTGCAGCCTTTTGATCAGTCAGTGCGGTCTAAGAGGTCAAAAAGGTCACGTTCAGCTTTTGGAGGGCACAGGAGCCTGCAATGACTGGTAGAGCTTGTTTAATAATGAGAAGTAAAGAGAGTTCAGCAGCAGGGAATTTACTGAATAAAGCTTCTCTTTTTATTTAGAAGAATGAAGTACAATTTGTTCGGGTTGTCCTGCTTTCGTTCTCTTTCTAGGTGCCATTGTCCAAATTCACAGGGAGTGCATTTTATAGTGGACAGTCGAAAACAGACATTTAAAATGTCGGGTGTGTGTGTGTGTGTATATATATATATATATATATATATATATATATAT
>JBBPDA010000127.1:40802-64373 GCA_037974385.1 Arnoldichthys spilopterus | reverse complement strand
TGTATGGGCTGTATGGACTGTATGGACTGTATGGGCTGTATGGACTGTATGGGCTATATGGGCTGTATGGAGTGTATGGGCTATATGGACTGTATGGACTGTATGGGCTGTATGGACTGTATGGGCTGTATGGACTGTATGGGCTGTATAGACTGTATGGACTGTATGGGCTGTATGGACTGTATGGGCTGTATAGACTGTATGGACTGTATGGGCTGTATGGACGTACATTGTGAAGCTTTAACAATACTTACTGCCTTTTTACTAAAAGAAACGTCATCTGGATCCTTTAATACACCGAAAAACATTGCAATCACAGTATGTATCCATAAAACCTCAATACTGATTTTTCCCCCATAACGTCCAGCCCTATTCCACACTGAATGTGTCCTGATCTGCATATTATACAGGTATCAGGTATAAGCTCTGGCCCCTATTAGGTGGTTCAGCCCCCAGCAATGCCACAGGCCTCTGTGGCCAGGAGTCCAAGAGAGCATAATTGGCCTCACTCTCCCTGGGTGGGCAAGATGGCTCTAACTGTCCCCCTCTCTCCCCACACCACTCAGAGAGATGCTGGTCAACACAGCTGTGTGTAGCTGGGGTAAAAGAATTGGCTTGTAAAAAAGCTGAGGCTGCAGTGCTCTTCTCCGAGCATGCTGAGCGGTCCAGCGGTGGCGAACTAGCAGCAGTCAGAAAAAAATGCAGTGACCTTGAGTAAAAACGTGTCACACCTCACCTACGCAGATCTGTGTAATAGGGGAGAGTGAACAAGCAGGTGCAAATAGGATGCTACAGATTTGGGGACTGGGTAAAGATGATTATTAGCGTTAGACCAATACACAGTGAAGTGAAAGTGACTATTTGTCATTGTGAACACACTCAAGCATCACAACGAATCGTGACCTCTGCGTTTAACCCATCACACGTGCACACGTGGAGCAGCGGGCAGCTACCAACAGCGCCCGGGGAGCAGCGTAGCGGGACGGTACCTTGCTCAACGCAACCTCAGTGGTGCCCGGACCGGCACTCGAACCTGCGACCTTCAGGTCTCAAAGGCAGCGTCCGAACCACTTGGCCTCCACTGCCCAATATGATTAATGTGATTATGATTACACACTGGCCATTTTATGTGATTTTATTGACCATCTAGTGGTTAGGAACTTGAGTTTACAGGGTCGTCGGCCCAGGTACCACTGAAGGAATCATCCTGCTACACTGCTCCCCGGGTGCTGTTGATAGCTGCTCACTGCTCTACATGTGGATGGGTTAAATGCATGTGGTGTGTTCACAATGACACAAAGGAGGAGGCGCCTCATAACAGCAGCAAGGTCATTAAATATGACGCGTCTGGTAAACGTGCTCCATCACTGGACTCAGAGCGGTGCACGTGTTTTACTGGACCTAAAATATCCTTAACAGCACTGTTTTAAAACCGGGCCAACGCTGTGAACGCTGACGCGATTCCAGACGTCCACCTTTACATTCGATCGACCCTGCGATGCCACGCGCAAGTCAGAGCTGGACGCAGTCACCCGCACCGACTGCTCCGTGGTTAACCTCGTTTTCTGCACCAGCCTCCACTCTCACAGAAAGACCTCTGCTTCACACTAGCCATCGCCACGGTGATGCCGCTCCCAACAGCCAATCTAAGCACGGCTGTCGCTCGGTGATGGCTGAATGGGAGGGGCTGACTGCGTCATGGCCGTGGGAGTCTCAGAGGAGGGGGGGGGGGGCAGAGAAGCCTGGAGACAGCTGAACTACCATGAGAGAGAGAAAAAAGAGGGGGAGGGAAAGAGAGAGAGAGTGGGAGAAAGTGTGAAGAGAGAGAGGGTTGGGGGAGGGGTGGTAAAGAGAGAGAAAAAGCGAGCGAGAGAGAGAGAGAGAGAGAGAGAGAGAGAGAGACATTAAAAGCAGGGGAAGCTATGTGAGTCTCCTGCATAGTGACAGAAGAACACACAGCTTCAGCCTGAGGAGGTAAGGGAGACGGAGAGAGAGGGAGAGAGAGATAGAGAGAGCAGTAGATGGAGAGGGGAGGGGTGTGGCGCTATTTATAGTGTGTTTTTCCTCTCCTTTCTGTGAGAGCACTGTCTGCTTCCATCTCTCTCTCTCTCTCTCTGCCTCTCTTTCTCTATGCCCCCCACCCCCCTCTGCCACAGTCTTTCTTTCACTCAGCCTCCCTCTCTCTGCGTCATAGCCACCTGTGCCAGAGGCAGGGGCTCTCCTATAGAGAGAGAGGGGGAGAAAGAGAGCGAGAGAGAGAGAGAGAGAGAGAGAGCGCAAGAGAGAGAGAGAGAGAGAGAGAGCAACAGAGAGAGAGAGCAACAGAGAGAGAAAGAGAGAGCGCAAGAGAGAGAGAGAGAAAGAGAGAGAGAGAGAGAGAGAGAGAGAGCGAGCAAGAGAAAGAGAGCGAGAGAAAGACAGCAAGAGGGAGAGAGAGAGCAAGAGAGAGAGAGAGAGAGAGAGAGCAAGAGAGAGAGAAAGAGAGAGAGAGAGAGGGAGAGAGAGCGAGAGAGAGAGGGAGCAAGATAGAGTTCTCCCTTCCTCTACCTCCTGAAGTACTGTTTGGCACCCAGTGCTTCGTGCCAAAGAAAACAGACAGAACACACAGAGCCTGAGGCGCCGGACCACCTTCTTTTACTTCTGCCCCTCCAGAACAATAAAGCAAACCCACAAAACTGACTCATTCCCCATTGTGTTCTATAAACTGACCGCCGAACGACGAAAAAAAGATGCCTTTCACGTTCATGGTTTCCACCTCTGATTGTTTCTGAAAGCAGCTCAGTTCAGTTTTGGCTTAACCAAAGTAAATGGTGGTGTAAAGCTTTAACTCATGTTGTTGTGTCCATCGGTGCCACATCTCCAGCCAAAAAACGCTGTACAAGAGTCTTACTTTGTCCTGAGAAAAGCACAAGAACAGGGTTAATAAAACACCACTGTTTAAATACAGGGTGGTTAATCTACAGCACATATTATATTAGATGGATACACTGATCAGCCATAACATTGCAACCACCAGCCTAATACTGAGTGGGCCCCTACTGCTGCTGAAACAGCTCTGACTGTGGTGCACTGTGTGTTCTGACCCCTTTCTATCAGAGTCAGCATCACTTCTTAAACCACAGTAGCTCTTCTGTGGGATCAGACCAGATGGGCTAGACTTCACTCCCCACATGCATCATTGAGCCTTGGATACCCATGACCGCATTGCTGGTTTACAAATTGGATCACTTTTTTTGGTGGCCTAGTGGTTAGGACATTGCCCATGGGACCGTAGGTCGTAGGTAAAAGTCCCGGGCCGGGCACCACTGAGGTTCCCTTGAGCAAGGTGCTGTTCATAGCTGCCTGCTGCTTCACGTGTGCATGTGCGATGGGTTAAATGCAGAGGTCACATTTCGTTGTGCTGCTTGAGTGTGTTCACAATGACAAATAGACAAAATGACAATGACTGTTGGTAGGTACTAACTGGTGCAGACCAGAGATACTCTGACTCTTCTAGCCCTCACAATAAGGCTCTTGTCAAAGTGTCTAAGATCCTTACACTCACCCATTTTTCCTGCTTCCAGTACATCAATTTCAAGAGCTGACTGTTCACTTCAAGATTCAAGATTCAAGAGGTTTATTTGTCACATACATAGTTATACAAGTACAACATGTAGTGAAATGTACCCTGATTGTTCCTGAGACTGTGCATTTTGTTTTATATATATCTATATAAATAATAAAGTTAAAGGAATTTAGAAGTAAAAAATATTACAAAAGAATAGATTATGTATTATAAAATGTAAACAGGTAAAAAAAATCTATAATAAGAAACGACACTAAACAATAAACCTAACAATATACAGAATAGCCAGTTTAAACAGTAAATACACACTCTTAACAATATATACAGACTTGCTGCCTAAAATATCCCACCTCCCTATCAGGTGCAGTTGTAATGGAATAACTAGATGATGTGTGTGTATATGTGTGTAATTTACTCATATTCACCTCAACTGTAAACCAGGACAGGACCATGTTTTGGAGAGAGAGCCAGAGACAGCGAGAGATCGAGGGATAACGCAATGACACTGAAAGCTGGAACACACATCACATACGTTCGACAGCATTGAATCCAGTGATGGGCATCTCTTGAGAGAAAGGCAGATTTTTTTGCATTTTTGTTTACCCACATTGTCCTCTTTGGCCCTTTACCAATGATACATAGAAAGAGAAAAAGAGAGAGGGATTAAAGCAGGATTGATGCACTCTAATTGTAATTTTGAGAGCTTTTTTGGCAGCCGTGTGAGGAAGTTTACCTATCAACCCATTTTAATTAAAGCGGCCTTCGCTATTCACTTAATGAAAGGCTTCATTGAAACCCAATGGAACTCATTTGGTAATGCTAATTGGCTAGCGCCGCAACCACATAGGGCTAATGCACAAAACTCACTCTCTGATACACACACATGCACACACGCACACACAGACTGGCTAATGTGCTAGGCTGACTCATTTGTATAGTGCTGATCAGAGCGAGGCTGTAATTTCATAATATAATTTCCTGTAATGCAGAGCCACGGTCTGGTTACCCAAGGGGCCAAGGGGCGAGGCATCATGACTCGACTCTGATGAAGTGCAGCCCGCCTCACAGAACACTACACACATCCACACAGCGCTCTCGGAACGCTGCTCGGTGACTTTGTTTTGTCTGCGAAGCAAACAAACAAACAAACAAACAATATCTACATATGAATTTACATGTAATTACTAAGAATAAGACCAGCGGTGCAAACACCTGTAACATATATTAATGCCTCTGCATGTTCATTATTATTGATTCACCTTGTTTATTTACTTATTCATAATTTATTTATTACATTTAGAGAGAGAGAGAGAGAGAGAGAGAGAGAGAGAGAGAGAGAGAGAGAGAGAGAGAGAGAGAGAGAGGATAGAAGTACAGAGGGAGGGAAAAAAAACAAAGAAAAGAGAGGGGGCAGAGAGGGAGAGAGAGAGAGAGAAAGAGAGGGGGGATAGAAGTATGAGAGAAGGGAGAAAACAAAGAAAAGAGAAAGGGGCAGAGAGGGATAGAGGGAAAGATGAAAGAGCAAAGAAAGGGATGAAAGATGAGAGATATGGTAGAAAGTAGAGAGAGAGGGATTGAGAGAGATAGGGGGAAGAGAGAGAGAGAGAGAGAGAGAGAGAGAGAGAGAGATAGGGGGAAGAGAGAGAGAGAGAGAGAGAAAGAGAGAGAGGGATGAAAGAGAGATAGAGAGATGACAAAAACAAAAAGAATGGCAGAAAGAGAGGGGGAGCGGGAAAGAGAAGAGGGAGAGAGAGAGGAAGGAGAGATGGAGAGAGGCGGAAGTGAGGGAGAGAGAGAGAGATGATGAGGAAAAAGGAACAGCAGATAGAGAGGAAGAGAGGGAGAGAGAGAGAGATGACAAAATAGACAAAGGGCAGAGAGAGAGAGACAGAGAGATGGGGAAGAGAGAGAGAAAGAGAGAGAGAGAAAGAGAGAGGGATGAAAGAGAGGAGGGACAGAGAAAGGGAGGGGGAGGGAAGGAGGGAGAGAGAGGAAGGAAAGAGGGATAGATAGATGACAAAGACAAAAAGAACGGCAGAAAGAGAGGGGGAGTGGGAAAGAGAAGAGGGAGAGAGAGAGAGGAAGCAGAGACGGAGAGAGTCGGAAGTGAGGGAGAGAGAGAGAGAGAGAGAGAGAGAGAGAGAGAGAGAGAGAGAGAGAGAGAGAGAGAGAGAGAGAGAGAGAGAACATGTAGTACTAACAGCGTTTGATTCGTCTTCTGTTTTTGTCTTTATTCCTCTCATCTCTCTTCAAACCCAGGGGGAGAACAGCTCTGCGCTACTCCACTCGTCTCTGGGGGGGAATTAAAGGGGGCTTTTCATTTCCCGATCAGAGTGAAGACGTTCCCGCACACGGAGTTGTTGTAAATAACGTCGCCTCAGCAGGTGGCTCTCGTTCTGTGCTGGGATCAGAGGGAACGGCAGCGGCTGACGCTTCCATCACTGTGAGCTCTTGATGATCAGGCCTGTTACAGGATGGAGCAGTTCAACACACATTTGGTTACTGCCCGATCCCTGCGGACGATCTCAAACACTTAAGGCCCTTCTTTAGCCCTTCACCTAAAGAGAGTTGCCTAAAATCTCTTCAGGGAAAGGGGGGGGCAGTATGGAGAGACAGTAAAAGGAGGGGGGGGGGTAGAGAAAGGAAGAAACAGAACAAAGGTGAGTTAGATTGGGGAAATGGGAAGGGAAGAAAGAGAGGAAGAGATGGAAAGGGAGAGACAGAGGAAGAGAGGGAAAGGAGCCAGGGAGAAATAAAGAAAAGGGAGGAGGACAGAGGCAAGAGATGGAGAAAAGGGATGAGGAAAGACAGACAGAAGGAGAGAGAAAGAGATGGGGACAGAGAGAAAGAAAGAAAAAGAGAGAGAGAGAGAGAGAGAGAGAGAGAGAGAGAGAGAGCTAAACTATCTTTAAGCAGCATTACATTAACATTAACAGAGATTACCTTCTGAATATCTTCTCTGAGCTGTGCATTCGCTGAAGCCTCTAAAAGCCGACTGTATCATTAAAAAAGGGAGATTACAGCAGACTGGCCTGAGATCAGTGTCACTGTGTGGTTTATAGCCATGAGACTGATGTCAGATTAAACTGTCATTGTGTTGGGTTAAACCGTTCGGCTGATCCGAGGCCTGTAGATCAGCGTGCGGCGTGAAACACACAGACCCGTCCTGCTCGGCGAGATGGAAAATAGCCAGACGAGGTGAGATCTGTAACACACTGCTTTGTGCGAAATGGGCTGATCTAAAATCTGCACCTTGCGAAACGACAGGTTGAACAGATTCTCTCTGACAGCAGCCATAGAGCAGCAGAGATGGTAGAGATAGCAGGAGCGCCTTACCCAGCATGCACTGCAGCCTAATGAAGAGCGTCTGCTGTGAAGCCCAAACCCAGGCATTTCCCCCATCTCTCTGGGTACGTCTCTAATGCAGTAAATGCTCATTTTACACTCACACAAAACCTTGTATCTCGCCAGATGATGAGAGATGGTCCAAAATTACTTGGAAAAAAATATTTTCTACATTAACCTCCATTATCAATAACGAAGCTTCTTTGCTTCTGCTGTAAAGTTGCCATTTTGGAGATACAAGGTTCTGGTCCAACAGCAATAATATGTTTTCTGGTTCTAGAGTCCCATCCCAACATGTGTTTGTCCATGCACTACAAAAACACATTTCCCAAACACTTTTTAAGAAAGATGTTTACATAAAAATAAATATAAACATATATATTATATGAGTATCTCATCACTGTTGAGACAAAACTTCATATTTCCAAAAATGTTGCCTTTGGAGGATCTTAAGTGGTGCAGCCGTCAAAGCATTGGCCCATTGACTCGATCCCTGTTCTCTCTCTTAGTAGGTAGGATTGCCCTTCCTCTCCTCCATCAGATGCTATCCAGTGCTAACATATGTTAGCTGACAGAACTGGCAGTCAGCACTCACCCTTTTGCATTAGTAGCAGTTTGACAAGATGCGGTGGAGTCACATGACCCTCTAAGTGTTTGAAGTCATGTTCAGTTTCACCCACTAGTTTAAGCTCACCCTTAGAGAGGGTTTTTTTGGGGGGAGGGGGATGGGAGCGGAGTGACACAGAGCATTAAAAGAGAGAATTTGGAGGCCAAGTCAACACCTTAAACTCTTTGTCAAAATAGGTCACATGACCCTCTCAGTGTTGCAGGCATGTTCAGTTCCACCTACTAGTTAAAACTTCCCCAGTCACACAATACCAAAACTTGGAGGGTCACGTGACTCTCCGCCAACATCTTTTCCGACTCCCAATAATGCAACATCATTGGAAAATGTAACACGCTCAGGAGATGAATGCTAACTGCCAGTTCTGTCCACTAACATATGCTTGCACTGGCTAGCATAGGACTGAGTGATGGGGGAGAGGGAGGGCAATCCTTATTAGCTTTCAGTATAAGTTCATGGAAAATGATTTTTAAGATTTAGGTCACTTTGGAACATTTCTGTTCCACTGATTTTCATGAAGTTTTGATACAATGTGAAAGGCAACGGATATGTTCAAATTTTATAAAGAAATAAAAAATGACAAAAATGGAGATACAAGGTTTTTGACAGTGATGATATAAACCTACATTATTGCAAACATATCCTATAAGCCAATACGACACTTTATAAAGTAACATTTTTTTGATTATATGTGTTAATTCATCTATACAGTGTGAAAATTCACCAATAAATTCACCATAATTACAGTAGTAGTATAGTAGCAGAATTAGCATTTTAACACAATGGCAGGAAAAGAAACACAACAACAAGTCATACATAGGAGCGAGCTGGGCCTGTAAAAGCTGCAGCAGGCACTGGCCTGGTCTCCAGCGAGAAGCCTGTGGTTTCTCCACGGTGCCGATAATGCACGTTTCAGAGATCATGACAAAAATAAAGAGAGATTGCTCCCCAGGGGCCAGCGTTCACCACTTCAATTAGATTGTATTGAATTTTATTAAATCTTCTCCAGGCTGTCACTTCATTCTGGTCGCCATCCGAGGATTATTGTTTATTTGGCTGTCAGGAGGAAACTCCCAGCACGCCTCTTCCTGTGGGCCGAGGTTTAAACACAGCTAATAGAACTGCTCCCCCCTGGAAGCTAAAACAATGTGTTCGACATCGAGAGGAATGATCACGCGTAGCCAGCAGAGAGGGAGTCATGGGAGGCTTGCAGTTCGCCAGTATGGCTAATGTGGTTAACAATAAACAACATGAACAAAGGGGAATCAATTAGCATGGTCTTAACCAGTGACAAAATGCTAAGCGGGGGGAAAACTCCTTAATATGGTGGTCTTCAGAGCTGGAGTGTGACTTGTTTTCAGCCCAGAAGTTATATGCTGCAGCCATATACACTGATCAGCGATCAAACCACCTGGCCAGTAGTTGCCTAGTGGTTAGCCCAGGTACCACTAAGGCACCTCTGAGCAAGGCACTGTTCCACTACACTGCTCAATGGGAGCTGTTCATAGTTGCCTCCTGTTCCATGTGTAGATGGATTAAATGCAGAGGTCTCACTTCACAGTGATGTGCACTGGTCAGTGGTGGTCCTGGTACCTCCAAGTAAGGCACTGCTCCCTGGGCACTGTTGATAGCTGCCCACTGCTCCATATGTGCACGTGATAAGTTAAATGCATCTCTATGAATTGGATAAGCGTGTCTTGCACATCTCACAGATGCTCAGTTGATATGAGAGATTGATTTAGAGAATTTGAAGGTTCAGTCAAAACCTTGAACACTTTGTTATTCCTTACGAAAAACTTGCTATGAAGATACTTGGTCTGCAGCAATGTTGAGGTAGCTGGAACATGTTAAGGTAATATCCACAGGACCCAAGATTCCCCAGCAGAACATTGCTCAGAGCATCACACTGCCTCCATCGCCTCACATTCTTGCCACCATGGTGCCATCACCTCCCCAGATAACCAATGCACACACCTGTCCATATCATGTAAGAGACTCAATTTAATTTGCCGACATTGTTTTAGTTCTGAAACTCATGCGCCTGCTTTTATTGGTGGACAGGGGTCAGCATGGGCACCCTTAACAGCCTGCAGCTAAACAGCCACATACGTAGCCAGCCCCTGCCTGACACAGCCTGCATTCACTTTTAATTGGTCAGTTGTGGGATGAAACCAGATGAGCTGGCTTTTGTTCAACCCTGTCCTTAAGTGGTTGTACTGGGAACACCCCACATGACCTGTCATTTTGGAGATGCCTCACTAATCATCAGTTTGGCCCTTAGATCCTTAGGCTTATCCATTTTTCTTGCTTCCAACACATCAACTTCAAGAACTGACTCTTCACTTGCTGCCTAATATATTCCGCCCCTTGACTGGGGCCACTCTAACGAGATCATCAATGTACACTTCACCTGTCAGTGGTTGTAATGCTGTGGTTGATTGGTGTTTTGGCTGGCAACCTGCCCGGGGAATTTCTCTGACTGTTGCTCTTGAGCACTGTGATGGGCTCATGCTCATCCAATGATCCTGGTTAGGAATAGCAGCTCAGACAATGAATGAATTAATTAATTTTCTCAATACATGAAATGAATCAGGCTATTACTCTGAGCTGGAACAGAGACTATCACTACCAACTGATGACAAAATGGTCAAAGTTTCAAACTGTACTGAACTGAATGCAGCTAAAAGGCCTAATTAAATGATTTTCATTGGGACCTAATACATCATGATATGATTAAAATATTGTTGTAATTGTTGCCCTTATATTGCTCATAAACTCTTCACATTGTACTGCATTAGCCCCTCAATCAGCAGAGTCATATCCCCACATGCCAGCGCAGGGAACTAACCTGTGCAGCGACCCTTGACTGCTAAATGCTAATTTGCTGAATGTGTTTGCCTAAATGAGTCTAATCAATCAAAGGCTGTCAGAGATCACTAGAGCACACGGCTGTGTCGGCCAGTGGAACAGACTGCAGGAGCTAAACCAGACGCAATTACATCCTACAACAAAAACCTAGATCATTCTATCAGCAGCGGTAAGGAATGGGGTGGGAGGTGGTAAAGGAATTAATTTAGCGTGGCCTTAGCATACACAGTTTTATATAGACAAAGATGACTGAAGGCATGTTGGATGCCTAAATTGGTTATTATGGGTTTGGAAAACAAAGGGACACAACGTGTGCGTAGATGTACAAATTATGTAAAAGACTTCATAAAAATTATGATATTTGTTACATTAACCCTAGAAATGCACCATTGCTGTTTCACACGGGGAGAAAAAGGTGTCGGTCTGCCATCTACAGGTGAACTCCTGCATAGCAACACACTCCCAGAGATCTTCCACTCTGCCACTTTTCAAGTCACATTAAATCTTCGGTCCAATGTTCTGATTATCAAACTTTAATAGTCATTACAGATTTAATACCAAACACACACACACACAAGCACACACACATCATTATCACTGCATAATCAATATTCATTAGACAAACGCTGTCAAACCATGAAATCAGACTCATCTTCATTAATGGTGACTAAAAAAAACAAACAAAACTGAAAGTATCTTTGGCAAAAAAAGAAAAAAAAAACGTATGCTCAAGAGCTCCTGAGGGATACAAAAGTGATGAGACATGTAAGGAGATAGTGGCTTCATTGTAAATGTATTAAAACAGCTTCCATCTTTGGGCCCCACTGCTATGCGCAAGGTCTTTTCATCTCTGCGCTCAACTCATCTTCTTAACCCACTAAACTTTAAGGGTCGGACAGGGATTAAGTGTATTTTGAGAGCATCTTCTCCTTTCCCTTCCCTTTCCCAGGGGCTTAAAGGAATAATGCTGGCAAAAAATTTCATTTGCACAATCCTAGATCGTCTTCTTCAGCCACTGCGAAGTTAAGTTCATAGCTCACAGTAAGTCATAGCATATCATAAACCCTGAGCACAAGTCTGCTCCACCTCAATGAGGAGATGGATCTGGTCTGAGACAGTTTGGGGAGGAATTCACTTTGGGTGACAATTGGCTTCTAGTAAAGCCTCTGAACTAAAGAAGCAACATGCAGGCTTGGCTAATTGACTATCCAGGGTAACTGGAAAACTGCAATTTAGATTTTTTAGCAATGCATACCCTTAAAGCCAAGGCATGCTGACTGGATGAATATGAACAAAGCGTTGTGATGTCTGCATATCCTCCAGAAGAATAACTGGCAAGCCAAATGAACTAGAGTGACTGGAGAAAAAATGAGTGAGATTCTCTCAACAGTCACAGTGAGTAGACATCAAGACACTCGTCCATCCGGTCAGTGTTTTTTGGTTACTTTCACAGCAGTTACACCATAATAATAAGAAAAATAACACAAATTAGTCTGAAACTGACCTATGAATGCTCTGCACACATGATAAACGAATTTTAAAAAGTCAAAGTAGCTAAATTTAGGAGTGTTGTTAATATATTATATTTACGAATAATAAAATATATACAAAAATGTGAGTTTTCTTCATGCATTCAACCATAATTTCACATCTAGTGTTAGCATGGCAGTAAGTATCACATTTAAATCTGATCTTTGTTAAAGCTTGCCCCACCTTTCAATGGTAGCTTTATATATGGACACATTTGTGGACGCAGCACGGCTAGGTCAGTTAGCCACTTTTCGTTCCCTAAAGTACCTTCCTGAGATGGGAAGATCCTTTGTGAAGTTCAGATTTTTCCTACTTGGAAAAAAAAAAGTTCACTTGGAACCCTTACTTCAAATTCATTGTTTTTGTGATGTCACAAAAACATCACGTATACATCCACCTGTTTGGTAGGAAAATTTAGAATATGGGCCCTTTACGAAGTTAAATACACCATTTCCTAGTGTGCACCCCCCCCCCCCCCAAATGATTTTATCGCCCATTTCTGGACTATAAAAACACTTTAGTTATTTAGTTACTACAATATGGAGTGGGTAATGCTTTGACAGTACAACTTGAACATTGTGAGCTGTTTTCTTGCGGATTAAAGCTCTCAAGCTCAACTTAGCCCATCAGGAGGTTTCAGTAAGGTTAGTATAGTGTCCACTGCTTAAAATAAAGGTTCCTAAACTGTTCTTGGCCTGGTCAACCTTTACATTTTGTGGAACATCTTTACATTTTTAAAAGGTTGTTTACACTCACACATCTCCCTAAACCAATTAACTGAAAGGCTCCTTAAGAAACCAGACGTGTTTTTTCAGTGGCATTGTTCCAAAAACATCATTTCAAGGGTGTATTCTGAGTCAGTAGTTTGAAAATATGCACAGTTTTGACCTCAACAGCAGTAGGGTAAAAAACTAAAATAACGGTGTTTTTTTGAGTGAAAATCTTATCATAATGCAACAATGAAGAGTGAATGAATCAAAACAACAACTTCATTGAATTTTTGAGGATCGCTGTCATGAGCCACTACACACCACACAAATCTCAGAGTGGCCTTAGGTCCAAAAATAATACAGTAATTTAAGGTCCTTACATTCTTAAATAAGGGAAATATGGCTGAAGTACAGTGTAAACAGGTTTATATGACATTAGTGTTTAACTGATAGAACTGCAAAGGACAGTCTGTAGAAGGTCAAACCCACCTGTACACTCAACTCCACCCGCAACCAATCACATTTTCTCGAACACACATGATGTAGGTCGATCTGGATCCTTAGTCAATGTAGATTGTTAGAATAGCAATTTTTTTAACATTTATGCTTAATTAATCCTTCAGAGTAGTTTCACAGCAGGGGTAAATGGAAACAGACGTACAAAAGGCTTTAATGCCTTCACAGGAAGGTAGATCTCAAGGACCAGGGTTGGTCACCATTGGTATAGACTGTGTGAAATGGTGAAATTCCCCTTTACTTCATGCACGTAGCCCTCCCCAGTCATATCATCAGTGTTGTCCAACCTTGGCAACCTTGGCCTGCACAAACACACCTAAGGCAGCTCAAGAAAGTGAAAAGCACTGTCATACAAACATCAATCAGCCATAACATTATGACCACTGAGGTGAAGTGAACAACGTTGACTTTCTTGTTATTTCATTACAATGTTACCTGTCAGGGGGTGGGATGTATTAGGACGAAAGTAAACAGTCAGTTAATGTTAACAAAGTAAACGGTGGTGTTAATGTTATGGCTGATCGATGTATACCATACCCCTATTGAACATCCTCTAAATGACCTATCATATACCATACTGCAGCATCTAGACTGTCCTTTGCAGCTGTCTCTTTTAAACTCAGTATCACCCAGGTGGAGACACAAACATCCACACAATTGCATAATGAGCTTTACTTCTCTGTACTAAAGTCTCAGTCTTTAACATCTTATAAAATTCAGAAAATAGAACCTATATCCAGGGCATTGAAGCAAAATCTGACATCTGTAACACACAAACTAGCTTGAGGACGGACAGTACAGAATAAGCTTGCATATGCTGCTCTACAGTATAAAAACTAGGCTTCACCTTTTTGGCAGCTTTCATACATAGAGATACATAGAATAAAGCACATGTAAACATCTGATGGCAATTCAACATTCCTAAAAAATTGCATTTGGTTATTTTGTTCCTCCGACTGAAGCAAACATTAGAGAATGGCAGTAAGAATGTTAACTGTTTGGCATAAAGGACAGTGTTGTAAGAAAAAGGCTATTCATTTTTATCGCCTTCCCCTTGTTGGCAGGGTTCGAATAGAAAAAAAAAGCAGGACCCTTTTTTGTAACATATTTTCTGAAAACTAACACCATGATTCCAACCAGAACACTGTACATGATACATAAATAAAAAAACAACCAAATAAATAAACCGTGCAAAAAAAAATAAAAAATTGCAAAAAAAGAGCGACAACCACCAAAGGGCGATACAGCGAACTGAAAGAGACCGAAACTAGAATCTTTTGGAGTGAAAGAGCAGTGTCCTTGGGTCCAGCTGTTGCCAGTGTGATAAGTAAGCAAAAAAAGCATGAAGTCGCGAAGAAAAGAGGGAAAGAAGATCAGCGAGCTGGTAAATGCACCTTAAAGGCAGGTTCTAGATTGTTGGCTACTGTATTTTCTCATTTATGGATTAAGCCTAATCTGGAACTATATTTCAGTGTCAACGCGGATCTACCATCAAACAATCTTTAGGTCTAAGATTGGGATTAAACTGGGCTTGTGAAATTGGACCTACAAAATGAATTTCTTTCATTTAATTTGTTAACTTTTCGAAGCATTCTCTCTTAAAAAACAAGCTAAACTTTTGGCTTCTGGAGTTTCACTCGATACATTTGCCAAAAAGTAGCACGAAAATGTCCAGAAATATGTTATTTAAACGGACAAAAAATTGTTAGAACTATCAAAAGACAATGGCTACAATTAAGATGCTTTTACTTTCCAGTATATCAGTCTGTGCACCGCAGCCTTCTTGCTTTGTTGGGAAGACCTCAAAGAAAGAGAGGAAATAAAGACACCAGGGTTGATCACACAGAAGGAATCCTTCTAAGAGGCGTTTTAGAGAAGAGAGAGACAGGGATGGAAGGGAAAGAGAGAGGGAGTGTGCGACAGGGAGAGGAAGAGAGGGAGGCAGGCCCATATCGTAGAGAGCGTGTCCCAGATGGTGAACCCGTGAAGTCTTTTTAAAGCTCGATGACAAACAGCCTTTGTAGTCAGCAAAGCCACGGCGCTTCGCAAAATTTGCCATTATGGTAATGAAGGCAGTTCAGGCAGGCTCTCCAGACGACATGAGGATGTGTGTGTGTGTGTGGTGTGTGAGAGTGAGTGTGCTTACAGCCGAGCGAGGACAGGTTTCTGGGTCGGAATCTTACCCCCTGAGAGACGAAGCAGAGCAAAAAGTAAACAAGCTGAGATTAGCACAGCAAAGTAACGCCTGTTAGTACGCTCTCTTCACTTGCAGCTACTCTAGAAAACTGGGTCATAAAGAGCAAACTGCACTCTTAAGCAGGCACATGCTGGATAGAGTCACAATTAAGTGGTCCACCAGGACCTGCTAGTAACAGGGAGTGACTGGGTTCCACTGGCCTACCCATGCTCCTCCTACAAATTACGAAGGCATCCTTCCATAGCAACTGTTGCTGGTGCTTGCCTCATTTTTTGTCAACATTCCTGAATTTTGTGTGAAATGTCAAATGATGTTTATGTTGCACGTGTACAAAAGGACACAATGTTTGGTTTCTGAACACATTTCCTTCCAAACTTCTCCCCATAATTTAGCTATGACTCAAACATGCAATAGCACCAATTTGGAAAGAGTGAAGGCTCATACGTGAGAGTCCGTGAAGCCGGTCACTGCATCTTCTCAAACTGCTGCTAATGCAATATCACTGGACAGCTAAATTCGCTTGGAGGAGAACATTACTACCACTCCTGTTAGGTCAGCTAGCATGTGCCACCTACCATCACAGTGGGGGAAGGGAAAGTTATCCTACCCATTCAGACATAGATGGCTATGCATTGCCTTGGACTGAATCTATGATTTGCTTAAGGCAGGGCCAATGCTTGGACTGACCACTTGGGAACCTTTATATGGGACCAGCTGGTAGCTTAGCCAACACCATACAGAGTGATGGAGGGGAGGAAGGGCTATCCTACCCAACCAGAGAGCAAAGCCAACTGCCCCTAAAACCAAAATGTTAAGATATAATCATGGCGGCAATTGTGTTTATATTCAACCTAGTTTGCCACTGTAGCGTTTAAAACTGGAAAGTCATGATGCTAAAAGACTGCAGAAGTCTGAAAAGTTGACAAAAAGGACCTTTCCCCCTTGATTTTGTCTGCTAGCTATCACTCAGTCTCTCCATCACTCTAAAAAAAGGTGAAGGCTTGCACAAGCTACCCAGACACTACATCTTTTCAAACTGTCGCTAACACATCATGAGATCATTTTAATGTCAGCTAACTGCCTACCTACACATTCTACCCACCCAGAGAGAGTAAAGGCCAATGACACTCTCTCAGACTCTTGGCCACCAATGCTCATAAACTGCTATGTACCAAACACATCATTATCTTGAAAGAGTCACTGCTTAGACTGTTGCACTATTAGCTATGTTACTATTAGCAACAGACAGCTATGAAAAAATCCATTTGTGGGAGGAGGATGGATTGGGTCATTTACTACAACTGTTAACTGTAAAGAAAGCTGAAATAGCAGTAAAAGTAAAAATCGCAGACCGGAGCCTGTTAAATATATTTATGACATCATACTCACCCAGCATGTCCTCCAATGAGTTCACAGCTATCTTGTTGACCTGTATTGTCACCTGATCACCACTGGGGGCAAGAAAACAGAGTCAGATAAGCCAGAACTTTCCAACAAGTCCAGACAAACAACGAACTACAGGAGCCGATGAAGACATTACTTACACTCTGACTTTCCTGACAGCCTTCAGCTGTATCAGGGCGGCCAAAGCGTTCTTCTGCAAATCTGATGATAAGGCTTCGTAACACTTCAAACGACCTGCAAAAGTGAGAACAGCAAACGCAGGTGGACTTTAAAGCAATTTTCCAGCAATTTTTTTCCTCACAAAAAAAAATGTGTTTTTGTGAATTACAAATAAATAAGGGTCACAAAAATGTCCTCCTACCATGCACAGAACGCATCCAAATGGTTTCACACAATTATATGAAATATGAAGAAGTATTTTGCTGTATTCACAGACACGTGAATGCTTAAATTCATCTTGACAACATCTTGGTAACGCTTTGTAAAATGAGCCTTGAGCTTTGGTGATACAAAAAAATATATTATTATTATTATTATTACTGCTACTACCAGAGCACGTAGGACAGTATCTACATGTCCCAACATAATTAACAAACTTACTACCATCTATACATTACAAAAAAAGGCTTTTGTATGTAAAAGATCAGCATCAGCTTAGGTAGAACCACTGCTGACTAACAGCTGTTAATCCAAGTCTAGGTTTACTGCTGTAATAGGTTTTCCTGTAGACCTGAAAGCACCGTGTACGTTGCTCTAGGTAAGAGCGTCTGCCAAATGCTGTAAATGTAAATTATTATTATTATTATTATTATTATTATTATTGCTGCGCAAATGAAGAACTGCTCTATGGCCCATATTTATCCGTCAAAGGCTGCTGATCTAGGATCAGGTCAGTTCTGTCCATAAAACTCTGGCTTTAGTGGGATTTAAAAGACAATAACTTTTCCTAGACCTGCACTAGTGTTTTGACACAAACTGCCTTTAAAGTGCATTCCAGTTCATGCAGCTCCCTCATTATTGTTCATCTGTTCAGGTTTCTACTGCTTTATTTGATCTTTTGGTTGACTTTTATCCAGGATAAAAGGACTAAGCACTTCAAACACAACACCATAAAGCACACAGTGAGTGAATATTAGGTGACGATATGTGTCTGCTTGTGATTGTGTTTGCAGTAGTGAGGGTTAGAACGCAGGTACCTGCCAGAATGAGTTGGAGAGTGAAGTTTCTCACAGCAGGAACAAACTTATTCTCTGGAAGATTCTCCTCCGTTTCCTCACACAGATACTGACACACAACCTACACACACACACACAAAGACACAAACGCACACACACAGGGACAAAACACAGGTTTATTTTCATCTGTAAGGACATAGGGTCATAAATACACTGGACACCCATTAGCACCACCTGCCTAATAGTGAGCAGGTCCCTCATGCTGCTGAAACAGCTCTGACCGTGGTGCACTGTGTTCTGACCCCTTTCTATCAGTCAGCATCACTTTTTACACCAAAGTAGCTCTTCTAAAGGCTAACCTTTAATCCCCACATCCATCAGTGAGCCTTGGATGCCCATAACCTCATCACCGATTCACCAGTTGTCCTTCCTTGGATCACTTTTGGTAGGTACTAACTACTGCACACCTGGAACACTCCACAAGAGCTGCTGTTTTGAAGATGCTTTGAGTCAAAGTGGCTCAGATGCTTACACTCACCCATTTTTCCTGCTTCCAGCACAATACCACAAAAGTACCACTTTTGGTTCTCTAAAGACCATTTCAAATACAAATGAGAAAGACAAGAACCAGTCTAAAGTTAAAAGAACCTTCAAATAATGTTGAGTTCTAGAAAAGTTTAGGGTGGTTACTTAGAAGAATACATTTTTTAAAGACTATATATTTAATAATATTGGAGGTGATATTTTACAGCACAATATTATATAGATACAGTGACGTCAAGTATCAATATTTATTATTTTTTGTGTGTGTTTAGTGTAATACTTTTAATTTTTTTAAATGTATTTAAATAGGTTTTTATTTGTGTTTAATTTGATTTAACTGTTGTATTGTAAGTTGTATTGTCCTTGAGCAGCTTAAAAGGCGCCTTAAATGTATTTTTCTTCTTCTTCTTCTGATTATTATTATTTTATTTTCAGAGTGAGAACTGGAACGGAAGTCACTAAGGTGGCTGCAGAGACTCCAATATGTAACATGCTGTCTGCTTTCAAGCTGAAGAATCAATATAATATATATAATATTGTATCATGGCACAAATATTGTGACAGCATCACATTGTCATCTCTGTGACAAATATTGCAAAGTTTAGATCAAAACATATTTTTAGATTTAATACATCAAGCTCAAACAAATGTAAAACACACACACACACAAATACACAAAAACACATAGTATAATGTAACAATTTGTTTACAAAAACTTTTTTTATCAGGTTATCTGCCTGATTAGAGCTTAAATTATGATCCTTTAAAATCACATACAGCTCTGATCTTCTTTCTGGACACACACACATATATATATATATATATATATATATTTTTTTTTTTATTTTTTTTTTCCCAGCAATTTACATGAAACCTGTGATGTTGCCAGGAGCTAGCCTATAAGAAGCTTTCTATACACACACACACAACCAAACTGCTTTTATGCTGCTGATGACACTTTTGGATTGCAGAGGGCACCATTACCTGATATCCCTGCAGAAACGGGTCCAGAACAGAGCACAAAAAGGCCAGTGTGGTCTCTCCACTCTGGCACGTTACAATGTCCTGCTGTAACTCCTGAACTGCACCACACTTCCCCAGGAGATAGCACGACTCCTCAAAGTCCTACAAACAAGCACATCCATGTTCGACTCGTGAGAACATACTAATGTGTGATATTTCACCTGAGTAATATTACACCCAAACATAGCAACCAAACATAGCAACCAAAATGCTAATCCCTTAGCCCTGTAGTTTTGCCAGAAAGTTGAATATGCGGTGAATACAGCATGTAGCATTCCAATGCCACAGCAAAAACACACATATACGCCTTTACATCTCAATGATTTTATGATGGACTTGCGCAATGCATGCTGGGTATTGAAGTGAGAGAATACTGCTGTATGAAAGCACTAGGGATGCACACTGATATCTGACAGATTTGACCGATATTTCAAACTGATATCCGATGCTGCCTTTATCTCATGCTAGAAGAGCAGAATGTTAAGGCGACACTGGAATACTGTGCAAAAATCGTTCATTTGTCTCTTTTTACCACTTATTCTTTAGCAAATTTACCACACTAAGTTTTTTGGTAAGTGTTTTGACCACATTTTAAGTGGTAGGGTTAGTAAGATCCAGCTAGATCGTATCCCAATTTCTGCGTTTTTAAGATATTTTTGTACTGGCATCTGCGGTATGTACATGAAAAATATCAACACCAGTCTCCAAATTCCACACTGGTGCATCCGTGGAAAATACGAAAAACAGGAAGGCAATACTGTGCTAAAGGAATATTACACAAAATATTAAACATGTTAAATGGCCGGAATGTGAAGTGAAAGTGAAGTGAAAGCTATTTTTTATTTGTCATTGTGAACACACTCGAGCACCACAACGAAATGCAACCTCTGCATTTATCCCATCACACGTGCACACGTGGAGCAGCGGCCAGCTATCAACAGCGCCCGGGGAGCAGTGTAGTGGGACGGTACCTTGCTCAAGGCTACCTCAGTAGTGCCCGGGCCGGGATTCGAACCTGCGACCTTCAGGTCTCAAAGGCAGTGTCCTAACCACTAGGCCTCCACTGCCCATGTCTCTCTATAATCTCGATACAGGTGTATGGATGTTTGCTCACCTCTGGTCAAATCATGTTTTGTTGAAATAAAGTATAGTTTAACAAAATGTATTGGCTGAATATAACATAATGGAAAACATCAAGTATAAATGTTATAGCATGATGTATAGTTTTTTTTTCCTCACATATATCACACAACCAGAATGACTTTTTATCATCATAGCTGTATGTGGATATAAAGAAAGGCTGTCTGTGATTATGGTTAGGAAGCATCAGTGTAAGGTGTAACTGCAGTGTGTGTAGGAGGTTTTACCTGCACAGCGGCTCCGGGGCAGAGGATAAACTCGTTAGAGAACACGTTCCGCAGGAAGTTAAAGCAGTTATAGACCTCATCTGCAAAGAGGTGCACTGTCAGTCAACCTGTCTCTTCTGCTTGCCTCTGCTTTACAGACATTAAACGCGACAGCCCTCACAGTAGTAACCTACAGCAGCTCCAGCTTTAAGGAGAAAGGAAAGTTAACTGAGGGCTAAAATTATTGCTACACAACATACCGGTTTTAACGAGAACCATGATATTTAAAAACTGAAATATTGATAAATATTCTGATACATATACGACAATACCGTAAATAATCCTGAGCCAGTAATTGAGATTCACACTAAAACAGTAGGTGGCAGTATTGCTGAAAAAACCCCAGCAACCACCCACCCCCCCTCACCGTCCCCCCAACACACATACATATAGATTCAATATGAATTATTGAGAATTAGCCATGATAATCATGTAGTGAACATCAGATTTACTGCACTACTTCACGAACACACACACACACACACACACACACACAAAACCCAACCTTTCCTGTTGGAGTTAGCGTTCTGCATGGCCACGGCGAGCAACGCTGGTCGCACAAACAGGTGCATTATCTGATTCCTGTACGAGGCGCAGGAGAGCACACTGACCGCCCGGTTGAACTCCACTTCCTCAGCCGCAGACTCCAGCCCTGAAGGCTCAGCGACGACTAGTCGCACACGTCCGCCCGACACACACACCAGGTTCTTGTGCACAGCCAAACTGGAGCTGATGACCTTACTGCAGGGCTCACGATCTGAGGCAAGACACGGAGAGAGAAAAAGAGTTTAAGGAAATGTTTCTTCGTCAAATTGCCTGAAAGCCTCATGTGCGAATGTAAAAAATGTTTAGCAATGTGGGACTTTTTTTTTAAAAAACGTGTTTCTTTTCCTGTTTGATGTTCACGTGTTTTCTGTATTTTTTTTTAGGACAAAATTTTAAATTGTGCATTAAGCAGGATAATGGAAGCCCACCGTGTGTCATATGACGTCAGAAACGGCATAAACATGTCCAACCATGTCTAGTCTGACTCTCATTGGGATAAAAGAAAAAAATATATAACAATATATTAAAAGCAAAGTATTAAAGGGCTCAGTGGTGAAATTCCCTCAATTTCTTTTTACAAAAAATCTGTAATGTGTTAAAGTTTCAAATCATAGGTTAAAGTCTCTGTAGTGTCACATTTTTACACCGTAAAATACATTTTCCTGATCTGACCAGCCATGCACTCAGGAAGCCCAGCTGCTCATGCACTGTAATGACTCCACAGCTGTATGAAATGCTGATCATGGCAAATCCATAAGCAAAAACTAGGAACAACCAAAAACTAGAAAACAACACAGTCCTAAACTGCAACACCTCACACAGGGGGATATCCTGTACGCCAGTAAACCAGTCCATCAATAATCTGCATTGCGAAAGCGGAGCAAGCCGAACCAAGATGGAGTCAAAGCTGATTCTTCACAAGGAGAACAGCGACACCTTTACAGGCCAAACACACCACAGTAGACAACACTAGGCTTGTGAATGTGTCAGTGTAGCAGCAAATGAACAACAGCAATAACACATTCCCTACCTGGCCACTCTAAAAATGCCCCAAAGGCCAACGCGAGGCGCCGCACCCATTCAACTTGTTCGGTCAGCGAGGACAGGTCCATCCCGTCTGGGTTCTGCAGCAGCAGCATGGCCACGAGAACCCATGGCTTCAGCACCATGCTCTCCTCCTGCAGACGGACCAATCGGAAGGCGGCATCGTTCACAAATGCCTGAGTGTCCTCAGCTGGCTTCTGGGGTATGTGCCTGATTAAAAAAAATCAGTTTAATGTTAATCCTGCACTGCAATAGGTGCATGGCAACCAAATAACGTGGATCCATATTAGGAGTTATCTGGAATTCTTGCGTCATTTTATAGGACTTTCTCACTTATAGCTCATTGAAAAAAGTGGAGAAAGTGTGTGAAAAGAGAAGAGTCTACAGTGGAGACTGAGGTCTGATGATAAGAATGTAAATGTACATCACAATGTTACTAAGCATTTAAATATGCATAATATATGCAATTAATATATGCATTTATGCATAAGATCATGTAATTGTAAAACCTCATAACTCATGCTCTGATGGCTGTAGCATTATGGCAGGTGTAATAACGGTGTGTGTAGTGTACAGGGTATTGCACTGTAGTGCAGTGCTGTGTCACCTGGGCAGAAGGTTGTATTGAGAGCGCTTTATCTGGCCCTGGGCCAAACTGCGCACGGACACGGGGTGACCAAAATACACATGCATGCTGCCATAATCCTCACTGAGGATCTGCCTAGCCTTCAACAGACCCTAGGAGCGAGAAAACATCAATCAGTGATAACGATGACGATGAAATCGGGTTTATTATGATCAGATTTATTAAGAATGATTGAATTTTCATAATTAACAATACCAAGCAAACGCTGCTCACAGAACTATTCAAAATAAAGCATTGACAGAAAAGTCTATCAGACTGTTTTCTACTAAAACACGCTGGGCAGTGGTGGCCTAGTGGTTAGGACACTGCCTTTGTGACCTGAAGGTTGCAGGTTCGAGTCCCGGCCCGGGCGCCACTGAGGTACCCTTGAGCAAGGTACCGTCCCGCTACACTGCTCCCCGGGCGCTGTTGGTAGCTGCCCGCTGCTC
>JBBPDA010000127.1:28882-40702 GCA_037974385.1 Arnoldichthys spilopterus | reverse complement strand
GAGAGGGAGAGAGAGAGAGAGAGAGAGAGAGAGAGAGAGAGAGAGAGAGAGAGAGAGAGAGAGAGAGAGAGAGATACTGAGCAGGGATAAGACACAAATAGCTGCTTGACTTATTTTCACAAATGACACGACAAAATTTATAGGCTCCCCTTTCCTCCACTCCACACGATCATCTATTTCTCTCTCTCTCTCTTTCTCCGTCTCCCTCTCTCCCATTGTCTTCTCTTTCTTTTTCTCTCTCTCTCTTTTTCTCTTCTATTGTCTCTCACTCTCTCTCACGCTCTCTCACACACTCTCACACACACTCTCCAGCTCTCTAACACACACACACACACAAGCCAAATTTGGCCAAATAAAAGCACAAGAGCTTTATAAGAGATTTAGAGTGCACTCTCCTCTCTCTCTCCTGTCATATTGCTCTTTTTCTTGTTTTCTCTATCATTTGCTCATTCTCTTTATCTTCTCTCTCTCTCGCTCTCTCTCTCTCTCACTCTCTGTCTCTCTCTCTCTCTCTCTTTCTTCCCCCACTCCTCATGGGATATAAAGGCCCCTCACTTCTGTTCATATTTATTTAGGGATCCGAGTCTCTGATCCTGAAACGACAGATTTCAGAAAATCGTTCAGTGCATCAAGAAATCTCAGATTTCACGGTCAGTCAAAACAGACATAAACCCGTCCGCGAAATCGCACTGTACACTAACAATCAGCATGAATTGTAAGTTTGAAGCTCTCAGAGAAGGCATGTCAGTAAGTAAGAGTCGTCCATGTATTATTCATTACACTCATCACATATTTACAGTCTCCCACATGTACCGGGCTTTCAAGGTGCGTTTGTGGGGCAGCCTGGTGAAAGCCCCACCCACTACCGCTCAATCGAGCACATGAAGCTATAATCCCCACTGCCAAATGAAGGGAGATGCTCTGGACTAACTGCACTTTAGACTAAGGTGCACATGCTCAGTGCCAAGCGTCAGCTGGAGGGGTATAAAGCCCCTCAGCACTGGGCTGTGGAACAGAGGAACTGGAGTGATGGAGCTCCATCCAACCACGAATCCTCCAAAATCAGCACCTGACCTTACTACTGCTGCCATCAAATCCTCACCGCAATCTTCTAACAGCTAGTGTCCATAAGAGTAGAGGCTGAGGAGATAAACTACAGGTATTTATTACTGGATTTTAATCTATTAAAATCAGTCAGAATGGGGTCAGTAACGTGGCGGCAGCTGAGTTTTCATAACAGGGCCCAACTGCATGGTAGCTTATTGCTAACTGCTATATTTACAAGGCGAGAGCGCTACAGATCGGGAAGGGAAGGGGCGCTGTGCGAAACTACACAAATAAAAAGGCCCAGGCATTAGCCCACCCGTTTTCTGCTGGCGCAATATGTAAACACAACCCGGTGGTTGCTACTTAGCTGGCTAGCCCTAGCGCACCACCACATAAGGAAAGGCTCCTGGGTTTAAGGGGAAAGAGAAGGGACCTCTAGAACCTCCACTAGCCATGCACGGCTGCATGCGGGACACCGCCCGAGTCAGATGCAGACCCTCCCGGCCACACCAGCCCTTTCCGGCAGTCTGCCTGACGCCCCTTCAGGCATAAGTCCGATCCATATTTCAGCAATTCACAGAAGGATGAAGCTCTAACCCCACAGGTTAAAAACACTGCCTGATGACTGCCCCCCACAGGTAACACACAGAATTACAGTCTGGGCTGCAGGGTGGAGTTAAACAGAGACAAGCCAACGTAACGTCATATTGAAGTCAATCAAGCTCCGCTACAAAGCACCTATGTTTCATTTATCCAAGATTTGAAGACCCGTGTGGACTACGTCTAACTCCATCCATCCATCCATTTTCTAAACTGCTTCTTCCGTTTCCAGGTTCCCAGCGGACTGTGGGCCTAAGGCGGGGTTCACCCAGGACAGGAGGCCAACCTATCGCAGGGCAACACACAGACAACCAGTCATACACACATTTACATCTACGGGCAATTTAGAGCATCCAATCAACCTACTGCAGCCTTTGGACTGTGGGAGGAAATCGGAGCACTAAGAGGAAACCCACGCGAACTCGGGGAGACACAGAAAGGCA
Source organism: Arnoldichthys spilopterus (assembly GCA_037974385.1). Classification (NCBI taxonomy): domain Eukaryota; kingdom Metazoa; phylum Chordata; class Actinopteri; order Characiformes; family Lepidarchidae; genus Arnoldichthys; species Arnoldichthys spilopterus. The sequence goes on along the minus strand of JBBPDA010000127.1, from coordinate 38,612 downwards.
CCCGTGGCCGACCCGGGGGTCGAGCCCAGTAGCTTCTCACTGTGAGGCGACAGCGCTAACCACTGCACCACCGTGCCGCCCTACGTCTAACTCGAACCACAAAATGTTATTGGAGGCGCTCAAGTTTTCCGTTTCCCTCTGGAGAAAAATTCCGCTCATCATTTCTTTGGCTCCCTTGTTTGTTTCCATGTGGCTTCTAATCCCTGCTCATTACTACAGTGTCCTTCAGCGCTCATGAATGACAAACATGTCTCATGTTTGTCAACCCTGCACTCCGAACTGAATCCAATCAGGCAAAAAAAAAAAAAAAAACGCGATTAGAGACTCAATCTGTCCTGCAGGGGAGAAAAGCTTCTAAATTTGTTTGTCATTTTGACGGCTTTATGTGGTAAAATCATGCGTTCAGCTGCCTGCATCCAAATCCATTAGCGAGGCTGTGTGTGTGCGGAGGAGAGAGAGGCTGAGTCACGCACACACATACGCGCACTCCTCTTCCTCCTACTGTAGTTACAAACTGGTGACCTACTCCCACAGATTCAAATTACACACACAGGGCTGCAGGCTGAGTTTGCGTCAATGGAGTACAAACCACACACACGCAAAACAGCTCGGGAGGCAGTGTGTGTGTTTGTGTGTTGGGCAGATAGTCAGCGAGTGAATTTTTTTTTTTTTTTAATCATGCAAAGAGCGAGAGGTCACTAACACTAAACCAAAGCCACACAGCTGGCACAGAGAGATGACCACCAGCGTGGACACTGCAGTGACCAAAGTAGAATTGTTCATCTGTTTTATGATTATAGATGGAAAACAGGTATTTGGGAAATGGACAGGCGTGCATCTGGACACAGCAAAATCTCGTCAGCAGCACTAAATGACCACTCACAGTCTTTAGTTAAGGCCAAACACTGCAGGAGTTCAGCACCATATTGACTGTTAAATACTGCCTACGGTGTTTAATGGCCTGTTGAATGAACCACAGTAATGAAAAATGAGTGTTAAAAGAAGTCAGTTCCATTTAAGACCAGCTGAAAACATTTTATACACCGTAGATGTGAATTCATCACTTATTCAACACTGTGTTCATGGACACAAGTGATGCAAAGTATCAAACACAGTGTTAACACCTTACAGTGCTGGATAAACACTTTATAGTACTGTATTAGTACCTACTGCACTGAATGAACACCTACAGTGCTGGATAAACACTTTATAGTGGTGTATTAATACCTACTGCACCGAATTAACACCTACAGTGCTGGATAAACACCTACAGTGCTGGATAAACACCTACAGTGCTGGATAAACACTTTACAGTGGTGTATTAATACCTACTGCACTGAACGAACACCTACAGTGCTGGATAAACAATGTACAGTGTTGGATAAACATGTACCATGCTGAGTAAACACTGTACTGTGCGGAGTAAACACTTTACAGGGTTGAGTAAACATTGTACAGTGCTGGATTAACACTGTACCGGGTTGAGTAAACACTTCACAGTGCTGGATAAACACTGTACCGGGTTGAGTAAACACTTTACAGTGCTGGATAAACACTGTACCGGGTTGAGTAAACACTTCACAGTGTTGGATAAACACTGTACCATGCTGAGTAAACACTGTACTGTGCGGAGTAAACACTGTACCGGGTTGAGTAAACATTGTACAGTGCTGGATAAACACTGTACCGGGTTGAGTAAACACTTCACAGTGCTGGATAAACACTGTACCGGGTTGAGTAAACATTGTACAGTGCTGGATAAACACTGTACCGGGTTGAGTAAACACTTCACAGTGCTGGATAAACACTGTACCGGGTTGAGTAAACACTTTACAGTGCTGGATAAATACTTCACAGTGCTGGATAAACATTATATCGGGTTGAGTAAACACTTTACAGTGTTAATTCGACAGTGTAAAGTGTTTGCAGGTGTTCACTCAGCACTACAGGCCCTCATTCTCCTCTCTTTTACCTTATGCTGCTTCCATACCACCGCGAGAGGCTTCACGTCGTGTTTGCCGTGTTTGCCATCCTCTACACACACGTAGCACACGGGCGTCCTGCAGCTGGCGCAGTAGGCGCTGAAGTTCTCCGTCTCGTGCTCCGCGCAGGTGGAGGGCGCGCGGGCGGCCACGACAGCCGCGACAGCGTTGGCAGCGTTGTTGTTGGCAGTGTTTGGCTGTTGCGCGAGCGTGGCGGGCGGGACGAGCCGGTGTTTGGCGAGTGGTCCGCGCGCGGGATGGCACCTCTGCTGGCAGGCGTTGCAGTAGGACACGTCGCACTGCTCGCACGTGACGGTGGCATCGGGAGGGTTGCGGTCGCACAGCTGGCACTTGACAGCGCGCGCGCGGCCCTGCCGGTGGCGCGCCACCACGGCCTCCAGGAGGCGGTTGCGCGGGAAGGCGCGGAGCCCGCGCTCGTCCAGCGACACGCTGCGGTGGCACTGCGGGCACGTGACGGAGCAGTGGCGCGCCGCGAGCATCACGGGCGGCGGGAACACGCGCACGCCGTTCGGCGACTTTGCGCACGGCGTGTACGAACCGTAGCCGCTGTCCGTCTCGCTGTGCGTGCTCATCTTGTCCACGTCCAGGTAGTCGTAGTCCGGCGCTCCCGAGGCCGCCGCGCGCCCGTGCGACGCCGCGTGAGGGGGTGTCTCACCCTCCGGGGTCTGCACGGCGATGCTCCGCGCGCAGCCGGCGCACACGTTGTGCGAGCAGGGCAGGATGATGGGGTCCGTGAAGAGGGAGCCGCACACGGGGCATTTCAGTTCCTCCTCCATCGCGACGCAGCGGGCAAACAGTGAGCGAGGGAGCCGAACAGCACCTGCCCCAGTCGGACAGCTCCCCCCTCCCCCCTCCACCTCCAGGCACCGCGGGGGTTTCTTACTCCACCCGTATTCAGCCCAAGACCCGCCCCCCTTGAGCGCTACGATTGGCTAGTTCGTATTCGCAAGCCGTCCGTGGTTCTTAAACGCTAAGCTGCTGAACGGTCTAAAAACACTGTTTGCCATATCACGAGCTAGCACAGGGTTCCAAAATGCGAAACCGCGATGCGATCCGAAACGCAATATCGACAAGCACCGCCCCTGCGCGTCGCTATTGGTTGGTTGTTTCCCCGGCGTCAATGAGCTACGATCGCTTGTTTGTGTGAATAACTAGCCAATCACAAAACCTTCTACCACAACATAACGCGTAAGAGCCAATTGTGGGGCAGTAGGGCGGCGCTTTCCCGAATACAGGTGTGAGGAAGAAAAAAACAACGCCGGTCTAGCTGGCAGTGCGCATGCGCAAGTGTAGCGCAGTCGTGGGTGTTGTAGTCCCTTCGCTAGCCGTTGATAGCGCTTTATTTTTCCTAAAAAACTACAAATCCCGTAATCCCACCCTAATTAAATGCAAACGCAGGCTATAAAACGAGAATCTGTTATGGTCCCCTATCCCGAATAAGGGTCAACCAACCTTTTAAAAAATCTAATTTGCAATATAAAGAAAACCCCGTGCTGTCAGCCGCATCAACACGAAGACAAGCCGTGAAAGCTTCACTGGCGTTTCCCAAGGTTTGTATTCAGGGGCTGTTGGGGGAAAAGCATATAATTAAGGCAAGAGCATCGAAACAGTCGAGCTAAGGTTGTGTTTCTCAGTGCAATCACACACAATAAAGCAGAAACTGCCTAAACGGATCTAATGATATAGTGATATTTTCCCTTTCTGCTATTTTTTATTCAAGGCTTTTAGTGGCTGGAGGGAATAAAGCTACAGGGTTGATGGCATGAGTGTGAGGCATGTGAATTGATGCTTCCACGTTGTGCTACAAGTGTTTTCAGACATTAGACCAATAGACCATATTTCAAGGAGACATAAAAAAGACTACACGGTCAGTTTATCAGGTTACAAGTTACAGCCTTGCTGTTGTGAAGCACAAAAAATGGCCTAGGCCATAGGAAAGCTATACATACACATTGGCCGCGTCCCAAACTGCATAACGCCACACTAACAGTACACCACCATTAGTCAATTCAGTAATACGGTATGCAAGTATGAAAGTGTGTTATTTGGGACGCAGCCAGATCCAGCCAGCAGGGAATAAAAGCGTTAATGAAGATAAACGACACGTTTCGTTTGTCCACTTGGTGGCGTAGTACACCTTTCTTTCCACAGAATTATCTGTCCTTGCACACCAGGGGGCGCCAAATTTTAACTAGTCCAAAAATAGGCATAACTAGTGTTTTTTTCCTGCTTTTTTATTGGGAGGGGGTGCAAAAACTTTTGCATTTGACTTTCCAGTCACATAAAAAAGAAAAAAAATGCAAACTTCATGTCTAAAATTTGGTAAGTTTAGCAGCTTTTAAAGTTTGCTTACATACCTTAAGTCAAGACAACAGGCTGTTCTCAAGTTTACGGACAATACAAGTATTCTTTCAGAAATACATACGCACATAAAATAATCTCAGGACATGATTACCTTAAAGGAGAATTCACTGATTTAAAAATTTAATAGCTGAAATGAACCAAAGTCATTCACAACAGGCTTTGTGTGAAATTGTCTAATTACAGAGAGCTGTGATTTCTGTACAGTGAAAGTGACTATTAGTCATCACACTCAAGCACCACAACAAAATGTGACCTCTGCATTTAACCCATCACACGTGCACACGTGGAGCAGTGTAGTGGGACGGTACCTTGCTCAAGGGTACCTCAGTGGTGCCTGTGACTCGGACCTGCGACCTTTAGGTCCCAAAGGCAGCGTCCTAACCACTAGGCCTCCACTGCCCACTAGGCCACCACTGCCCACTTACCACACAGTAGTGGTAAACTGAATTAGGGTCACACGTACAACACAAGTATAGCAAGTTTACTGACTCTCCACCTCCAGTGAAGCTCCATGTGCCTTCTTAGTGTTTATATGGAATGATGATGATGGCAAAATAATGGAAAATCTGAAATTTCTTTATCGACGTCTTTGCCTCATAACATTCTGCAAGTACTCCTCCACCATGAATGGATTTTAAAAATATTTGAAGCCATAAATATTTTCAAACCAGTGTCTCAGGCATCAGGAGGTTTATTCATAGTAATGTCATGCATTATATTTTGAAGCTTTTAGACGTCCGGTTCCATTTACCACCACTGTGAGCAAATCTGACTCTGACTTAATATGTTACAACTTAGTGTGGTGATATAAAAAGATATTTTAAACCAATACAACTCAAAGTTTAGTGTTCTAACTGCTGTAACCCAGCTTATTCACCTCACAGAGGCCTAGATATTCAGCAGTTGAGCGGATTCTGATGCATTAGGGCAGAAGAAACACCAAGCTATGGCATGTGCCCCATACCACTAGGCTACCGAACAGGGATCAACACAAAATAATCAGTTTTTAACCTTTAAGAACCTTCCAATCAGTCAATCTCATGACAACACAACCCTCATGTCACTTCTGTTGTAGGTACTGAATAATAGTGAGCCGATGGGTCCAGGCTTCTACTCCAGGTACCTAAGAACAGTTTGGAGTGAAAAGAAAGGGTTAAAACCTAAAAGGACAGTTGATTAGAAGCTGATTAGAAAAGATGACAAGTACTCGCAATAAAATCACCAGTAAAAATAAGCCCTATATTTTTTTGAACATTTTAATGATGTGCTTGAGAAATTGGGACGTGGCCATACAGAACAAGGAAAAGCACTGGGAATTTTCGTTAAAGGAAATTAAAGAGGATTTTCACTGATTATTATAATAATTTAATAGTTAAGATGAAAACAAAGTCATCTAGAGTGCGTTTGGTGCGAAATACATGATTCAGGAGAAAATACCACAGTGGTGGTCAATGGAACCAGACGTCTGAAGCCTTAATGCCTTTAAAGCTCCCTCACAGGTTAATACATTAAATGGTTATGAATACACTGCCTCATGCCGGAGACACTGTTTTATGATAGTACTCATAAGGGCTTCAGCTTAAAACATATTTCTTTATCATTCATAGTGGTGGGCTATGTGCAAATCCCCAAATAAATCAATTTAAGATTTATCACTACCATTACTACCATCAACATTCCATACACTCAGAAGACCCGTGTAGCTTTACTGTTGCTTTAGAATAGTAAATAAAGTGGTTATACTTGCGTAGCAAATTCAGCAAGCCCTGGTTCCATTCACCACCACTGTAAAGAAATCAGGAAGTTTCTATACAATGAACATTCTCACATCAAACCCACTCTGAATGACGTTATACAGCTCAACGGTGGAATTATGAGGATTGTTTTTTTTTTAAGTTGCAATTCCCCTTTAATGACAACCGGGCTTCTCATCACACCACAGACATGGTGCTCTCTGGGTTGACCCTGACAGGCCGGGAACTCTTCCTCAGGTCCTGCAGCTGTTTGGCTGGTTTGCCCACACCTTCCTCGAACCTCCTCTCCACCACAGGAAGAACGGTCTCGTGCAGGAAGGCCGCATTCTGCAGGATGAAGGCCTTCTTTTCAGACTCCTGTTCACAGCGCAGGCTGTAGTCCACGTGTTGCACGGCCACCAGAATGATCTCCCTCAGGCTCTCGAGGAACACCATGTGAAGCTCCGGGAAGTAGAGTTTCAGGCCTTCGTCCAGAAAGGCCATCATTTGTTTGGTGAAGGCCACAACAGTGTAGCTGAGGTTGACCCAGCAGTCGTCACCAGTGTACTGGTCAAAGGTGCCAACCCCACAGCTCCGCATTTCATCCTTGAGCTTGGCCAGAGCCTCGGGGGTCATAAGGTTCATTCTCCTCCACATCTCCTCGGAGTTTCGGTGCTTGGTGGCCTCAATGATGATGTCCTTCTGGCTCTGCAGGGCAGCATTGATGTCTTTGACCAGCAGCGACTGCATGATAAACGTGAGGTCCAGGCCGATCTCGCTGAGCTGCCGGCAGTGTTCGCTAGCGAACTTGACGCATTCAGCAGCCGTGGACAGGCTTTCCTTGCTGTCGAACACCTGCTTGCTGAAAGCGTCCACAAACATCCTCATTGCCGAGCGGGACCACACAACAAAGGCCGAGTAGCAGCCGGTGTTGCCTGCGAAGTCTGTCTCAAACTCGCGGGCCGTCTCCAGCAGGCTGGTGAAGAAGATGTTGCAGAGCTTCTGAATGTAGAGCAGTGTGGCACCCTCGATGCGGAGCTGCCGGATGGCCGTGTGCACCGCAGCCGCCCGGTTCCTCAGGAACAACTCACAGGCTTTGGTGGACTGGCCCAGCCGGATTAGCTGAGAGACGGCCCGGCGGGTCGCTTTCGGGCCCCCGCGCAACGACCTGTCGGGGGAAAGTTCAAACACCAAGACCTCTGTCAGCTGCCGGACACGCTCGTCCACTTTGGAGCGGAGCTCTTTGACCCGTGGAGTCACTGGCTGGTCCCTGAGGTACTCATTTAGCTTATCCAGGAGATCCACAGCACCCTCAAAGTCCCGCTGGGCAATGCAGACATCAAGGTCCTCCGGCAGCTCCTGGATCCACTCTGGACTCAGGTCCACCAGCTCTTCTGAATCTAAAGGCACATCCTCATCAAATGGGTTAGTGGAGGCCTCGGGTCTGACCGGCGACGTGGGCACCTCCTCCTCTTTTTTGTGTCGGTCTTTCACCACTTTGTTTTTCTTGGTCTCCTCCAGAATCTCTAACCACTCTTTCTTGATCTTGCTGTTCTCCGCTTGGAAAATGCGGCTGTCTGGAAACATGAGGATTTTGAACATGTCCTTCATGGGGGGGTTGTCTTTCACGTTGACGACAGCGAAGCTTTCCAGGTCGTACAGCGCGTTGTACTTGTACTTGACGGTGCCGCGTCTGTTCGCCAGCCATGTGGCGATCAGCAGACAGTCGTTCATCAGGAAGGCGTGCACCTTCTGGATCTGGGACATGTTGTCGGCATCATATTCGAACAGGTCACCGTTGTAGACCAGATACCTGCCCGGCGCTTCCATGATGTTCTTGCACCCCTCCACCTTCTCGAGCAGCGTGGTCAGGGTTCTCTGCTTCACCTCCTCCGTCTCCTTGGGGAAGGCGGCCAGCATCTCTTTGGCTGTTTCGTCCTTGTCCGTGGACAGCAGGGCCTGGGTGATGCTCTCCATGATGCTCTTCTGCTCGGTCAGGATGTGACTCAGCTGATACATCTCGCTCTCCAAGTAGGAAATCTCCTTAGCAGTCTCGATAAACTGCCTGTAGTTCTTGTAGACGTTTTTCTTCAGGTTCTGTGCGGTCTCGTCGGCCAGGCTCTGGATCTTCTGCCGATGCTCCTGCAAGTCTCTGTCTCCGTCCGACTGCTGCGAGAGCTGCTTCACGTAATTTTGCGGGTCGAAATTGGCGGACTCCAGCTGCTTGCGCAGCCTGCCTCCAGTGTCAGCCATTTCAGCGAGTGTAGTGTTGGAAAAACCGACGCGGAGAGTCTTATTTTTAGAGTCAAACTCAGGCTACCATTACTGTTTTGCTACCAACCGTCTTCTTCAGGAAAGAGGACGAGGAGACGCCTGCTTACGTCAGCGCATGTGACTGCCAACCAATCGGAAAAGACACATATCTGCACAGACGAAATAATTATATTTTTAACCAAAAATAAAAAAAATCTGAAAATTGCACTTAAAAAGTATTATTTATGTTATATATAAAATAATAATAAATGCGTGAACTTACGCCTACATTCTTGCGTTTACGTTTTTTGAAAGACTACATATCCCGGCATGCTCCTCGGCACCGCGCTAACCTAAACAGCAAGAGCAAACGCTAACCTGGCTGGTTTTAAATTTGCTTGTATCTAAATATTTTGTACTCTAAAATAAGGTGTTGTTTGCCAGAAATGTTTTTATTTGTCTTTTAAATCGACTTCGGTGTTGTTTTACTGCTAAAATAAGGATTACTTTCACAAAACGCTGGTTTTCCCGAAGCCGGTTCAAAGAATGCCTTAGCCTAGTGCTAAAGCAGAAGGCCTTGTTTACTCCTCAAAACCTGCTCATCTTCAGCTGAAAGGCTCTGTTTTCAAGAAAAAGACACTTTCTGCTCCAAATGTTTGCGGTTGTAGCGGTGAGAATGGAAACTGTCATTACAGTTTCGTGAATAAGCAATAACAGCACCTGCAGTAAACAACAGGCACAATGCTGGATGAAGACTTTGTCCTCGCTCTACAGCTGCAGGAACAGTTTGATAACGAAGCCTCGGGTCCTTCATGGACAAACGAAGACGACGATGGCTTCCCGTTCAGTAAGAAACGGAGAGTTGATTCCTCTGACCGGACTGTCGTCCCTCCTCAAGCTCCTATGTCTATAGTGGATGAAAAGTGGGAGATGCTCGATCCCAGTCCAGATGTCCGTGCGATGTTCCTGCAGTTCAACGACATGTTCTTTTGGGGGAAACTCAGCGGTGTCGAGGTCAAGTGGAGTCCCCGAATGACACTGTGAGAATCAGATGACACTTGGTAGTGCTAAGTTAGTGTTAGGGTAGAATTATATATTTTTAAATTAATTTTAAAATGTGTTTTTAACCTCTCCTTAATTTTAAAAAGTGTTTTTGAACTCTTTTTAATCCAGATGTGCTGGCGTGTGCTCTTATGAAGGAAGAGGTGGTTTGTGTTCTATTCGTCTCAGCGAACCTCTGCTTAAACTCAGACCCCGGAAAGATCTTGTACAGGTAGGTCTATGTAGAATATGAACCTGCAGTGGGCAGTGGTGGCCTAGTGGTTAGGACACTGCCTTTGGGACCTGAAGGTCTCAGGTTCGAGTCCCGGCCTGGGC
>JBBPDA010000127.1:7741-26689 GCA_037974385.1 Arnoldichthys spilopterus | reverse complement strand
TGTGTGTGTGTGTGTGTGTGTGTGTGTGTGTGTGTGTGTGTGTGTGTGTGTGTGTGTGTGTGTGTGTGTGTGGATGTCTTCACAGTGACTAAAAATGACAGTTTGGTAATAATGAGGACATTTCACTGGTTCTTTCGAGGAAACATGTTCTCACTACACATGCTTATATTTCAGGATTTACGAAAGTAACAAACCCACAATTAACATCAGTAACTAAATTACTAATTTAATATTTAAGCGTTATTCAAATACAAAACACATGGATGTCTGTCTGTGCGTTTCTGTCCATATTTATACATATCTGAATGTTTTTACATGCATTTAAGAACATTTCTATGCATTTCTAGGTGCAGGATTCATTGTTCAGATTTTCGGAGGTTTTTACAGGTGACATACTCAGGCCGAAGTCAGTAACCTCCTCTTCAGGGGTTTTTTGATCAATGTCATAAATCCTTAATGAGCCTAAGTGGGTCTTAATGCAGTGTGTATTGGATGAATAGGATCTGCTGCGATTACTGAATCTTTCCTCATTTTAATGCATATTAATGAATGGGGGGAGGGAGGGGGGTGTTAGAATACAGTTGTATACAGAGTTTGAACCCCCTCTGATTCTAGCTTTACTTTCCAAGTTTCATGCTTTTATAATTTTCTAAGTGAAAAGAAATGCACATCTAGATATAAATGTGGAAATTTTAGAGCATAATTTCTTTTTATACTGGTTGAGTTATACATACTGGGGAAGATAGAATGTAAAATAATCTATATAATGTTTGCACAGGCCCAGCATGTTGAATTCAGCACATAAGCAGTACATTTGAGATATGCAAAGGTGTATTTTTCACCTCAAATGGGTCGTGTGCCCAAACTTTTGCATACATCACCTTCAGTCGTCCTTCTGGACTGTTTTCCACCGCTTTAAAGTTCTATTTCAAGCTCATATTGACCAAGAGAGCATCGTTATTATGGTAGGAGCGTTGTGATGGGTCAGCTTTACTGTGATTGACAGCATAATTGGCATCCGGTGGGTGGTTCACGCATTTGCCGCAGCCGTTGGACGTTTTTATGCCAGTGCAGCGATATTGAATTTCGCTTCGTTCACGTTTCACCTCTCCAGGTTTTTCAAAAATGCTCCTGTGTGTGCAGGGTCAGCTCGTAGAGAGGACGTTTCCATCTCTGGGTCATCAGTGATGCCTCTTGACTACATCTGTTGTCCTTTCTCCACTTCGGTGTCATGCGCGTGACCGGTCACGTGAGAAGAATCATGCCTGTTTTAAAGGTCATCTCCACCCAAACTGTCTTCGCTTGCACTGCGCTTGGTTTTGGCTGATGGACTGATATCATGACGTCTTGCTAATGTCTGGTGCACAGGTGACGCCACATTAATCACCTCGGGGGTGTTGTTGTCATGGGAGAATTCCTCACTCATGACTCAAATCCATTGTGTTCCAGAGTGTTGTGGTTTTCAGCAGCGTTGCATAAGTTTTACATTGGATTTTACATGTAAACGTTTGGAGGTTTAAACCATTGTAGTGGACTGGGTTTTTGGATGTAAGTGGGCATCAGGCCATAAAGAGATCTGACCAGTCTGAAGTCATATTTGCATCGGTGTCATTACTTTCTGTGTTGAGCATTTTAAGACCAAATGTGATGCTGCTAAATATTTAAAGTTTTAGTTTAAAAAAATACATAAACAATGGTTACTGTGCTAAATTCATTTGTCATTTAAATGTTTGTCCCTTGTTCTTGTTATGTTGGAATAAAAAGCGTTTTGAAACAAATGCGTCATAAAATTCCATGTGGTTATATTATAATGTAAAGATTTTCCCTGATGAGGAATTTGCTGGATAGTAAATAATGGAGGTGGGACAATAAATCGGTGTAGTATTGTGATGTTTTTGTCACATTATTCTATCGATACCCTATCTTAATTTATTGATGTATTTACACTCTTATTTGGGTACAAAAATCGAATGTGATAACATTGTTCCTGAAGTCCACATGTTAAAGCAAGACCTTGTTTTCCTGCCTCGCAATGGGAACTGGAAACAAAAGTCAGTCACCAAGATGGCAGACACCTACACATAAGGCCCATCACATATACTATACATAACATTGCATTGACCACCGCTGTAAAACGTGACTCAGTAAGGTTCTCTACACTGAGCTGTTTCACATTAAATTACCTCGGCCATTGATTTATGCAGAAATGTAGAAAAATCTAAATCATTAACGCATCCATGACCTGAATGAAGTGTACTGGGCTAGTTCTGCAGAACGTGACCTTGCTTTAAGGCACTGAGGCGTTTGCTGACTTGCTGAATGGATTTCCCCGTTCTTGACTTCACCATTATCCTCAGAGTTCCTGTTCAAACAGGACATGCTTCCTCTAGTCAGAGGAAAACTAAAGATGGCAAACAGTGAGGCCTGTTTAAAAAGCTCGCAGAGCGAATGTGGAGTAGACTGTTTTCAGTATCTGGTAGCAGTTGAAAAGACTGGATCTGATCCTGATCTGCAAAAAGAATTTCATACAAATATATATATTGTGTATATATATATATATATATATATAAATTTATGTATACATATATTCTGATTAAAAATACAGTACAGGTGCACATGGATATCAGAATCATTAGTATTGACTGAAACATTATATTAGAATTATTCATCCATTTTCTAAACTGCTTCTTCCATTTCAAGGGGAAGCTGGAGCTAATCATGGGCCCAAGGCAACCATTCACACACACTTGCACCTACAAGCATTTTAGTGCATCCAATCAACCTACTGCAAGTCTTTGGACAGTGGGAGGAAACTGGATCACCCGGAGAAAACCCACACGAACATCTTGCACACCACACAAAAAGGCACCCGTGGGATCAAACCCAGGACCTTCTTGCTGTAAGGTGACGGCGCTAACCACTGCAGCACCACCGCCACCATGCCACTCATATTGGAATTAGGCCAATGTTAAGTTTTGACCAATATTTCAACCCATATTTGATGACGCAGTCATTGCCACTGGAAGAGCAGAATGTTTAGGTGATGCTGTGCTAAAATGCCAAAAACAAGTATGTCAAAGTGATCACATCACAGAAGAAAGCCAGAACATTCCTTACTTCTGAGGTCACTTAATGGAAACACACTTTGGTCTGATCATCATGCATGTTTCATACATTGTCCAGCTCATCTGTTAATGTAGAAATATAAAAACAGAAAAAAAGAGAAATGGAGATACATGGTTTTCAATGGACAGTGACAATATACAAGTCATATTTTTCCTAATCTAGATTCCACATCAGTGCATGCCTAACTCAAAGCTGTGGCTTTGTGAGTTTGTTCTGATCATGCTCCATTATATTTCCTGACCCTCATCAAACCTGTCAGTTTTTTAATCACAGAGGAGAAGAGGAATAAATTAAGTGAAAGTGACTATTTGTCATTATGAACACACTCAAGCACCACAACGAAATGTGACCTCTGCATTTAACCCATCGTGCACATGTGGAGCAGAGGGCAGCTATGAACATCACCCGGGGAGCAGTGTAGCGGGATGGTACCTTGCTTAAGGGTACCTCAGTAGTGCCCAGGCCAGGACTTGAACCTGCGACCTTCCATTAACAAGGACAAGGTACTAACCCCTAGGCCACCACTGCCATACATTTATTTTATGTACAGTATATTTTTGATTAATCTACTGGACAAGACAATCATATCACGTACGTGACAGTGTCCACACAGCTGGCTGTGATTCCAGCTGTCTGTTCTAGCAGGACATCCAGGTTAACCTGAAGGTTTTCTCTCCATCTCCCTTCTTCCTTTGTTTTTGGATAAATGCACTTGGAGGTCAGTAAGTGACTCGTCTGCTGCTCACATTTGGCGTGTGTGTGTCATTACACGCTTTAGCACTCCTCTGGGCCTAAACAGTGTCTGAGTGCAGCAGCTGTGTATGAGTGCAGTGAAGGCCTTTGTGCTGGCCACATGGTGCTGGACTGGAATGCTTTTGTCTCCATCTGCGGCAGGGTGTGTGTCCTGTCGGGGCAGGATGGCTTGTGTAGCTCCACTGCAGGCCATCTGCTCACCGCTCCTGACACGCTGGTTCTCCTGGCCTGGCCTGGCCTGGCCTGGCCTGACCTCACCACAGATCACTTCAGGACCACAGTTTGGGAGTCAAGGTCCTGACAGCTGACTCAGTGCGGCTATTCTAAAACATGAAACATAGCCAGAAAAAAATAACAGTGGATGTTTAAAGGTCTAATTTTAGCTGAAGGTACACAAAGGTGTTATGGTGACAACACTGTTGCATGACAGGCTGCTATGTAAGAGATACTAATTTAAAAATACAGTTTTCTTTTCTTTTTTATTTGTAAAATGGTTATGTCCTTCTTGCTTTGTTTGTCTTTTTATTTTTTATCATTTGTTTAATTTTCTGTTTGCAAGTTAGCACTTTTTATCATTATTATTTTTACATTTGTTGCTTTTCAAGTTTGTAAAGAATTATATACAGGGCAGTTTTGCCAAGTTTAAAATCTTGTATTTGTATTTTTTATTTATTTTTATTTATTTAATATATTTAATAAATGCACAATATAACAATTTCTTCTGCTATAAAAAATAAAATAAAATAAAATATACAATAAAGCAATAATCCTTTCGTCACCAGACGCTCATGAATATTCATAGACGGTCTTCTTGCGTTATCGCCAGTCACGCCCACTTAAAGAGACAGTAGCGGTGAGCTCGGGCTCGCACAGATTTCTTCAGCTCTTCGGCAGGCGGACGGACGGGAGAGCTCGTCTCTTCTGTGCCGTTGTGTTTCTACGCTGGGCGTCGGTTTTCTTCCACCTTCACCACTTTCACCGTGCTTTCGTTCGGTTAATGTCCGCTAACGCCGTGAATTTGGTAAAAACACGGGAGACAAGATGAACGGGAAATCAGCGAGTGGAACACCGGCCTGCATCGAGGGTCTTCCCCCGCTTCCCAAGAGCCTAAGCGGCTTGCTGAACTCGAGCGGCGGCTCCTGGAGGGACATGGAGCGGGTGTACGTGAAGAAAACCATGATCCAGGACGACCTGAGCCGCGGCAGGGCCAACCCCGACGGCCTACTGGCGAACAAACCGGCCAACCTCGACGCTGCCCTAGCTCTGCTCCGAAAGGAAATGGTGAGCGGAGCTACAGATAAAGCTGTTGGAGAGGAGAGAAAGAAAGAAAGAAAGCAAGCAACAGCTGCTTTTGCCCCATATAAACACCGTGTGGCTTTAGCTTCGGCTCTAATCCTTCGCTGCGTCCAGCCGTGTCTGTTTATCCGACTTTCTGTCTGGTGTAGAGTAAATATAGTGGATTTTTAAAACTACCTTAAAGGCAAATACCTTGTTTTTCTGTACGTTGGGGCAGAAAGACGCGTAAAAACCTCAGACTGTCACTAGCAAAACGGAACTGTTCATGTAAAGCCCTGATGTTTGAGGTGGGATAAAGTAATTAACAAAAAATAAACCAAAATCTATTTTTTTTGCTCTTTAAGTTCTAATTCAGGCATAATGAACTTCATCCTTTATATTCGTGCTAAAAAGCACCTGAATGTCACATTTTCACTAGCAAAATAAATGTTTTGAGTACATCAGTTAGTTTCATAGGACTTTTATTATGGAATGTCAAATTCTTATGTTTATAAAATAAGAGTATTTAATTTATTTACTGTTTGATTTTTAGTAGTACAATTCACAGCCCAGTCCATACAGTACATACATATAAAAAATTTCAAAAACACAGGGAACAATTTTAATTATTGCTTGAAATATGCAATATTAATGCATTTTTATTTGGACAGTTTAATAAAAGAGCTTCTGAATAGGCCGTCGGGCATTTTGCATGTAATAATCAGGCTTCTATAGACTAAAGAAATCTAAAAATTTAAATTGCAATTGAACTACTCGTTTAAAAAAATGCAGTTGGATACTTTCCCCTATTTGTTCGGCACTGCTCTTAACCTCAGGACTGACATTTATTCTTCTAGACGTGGCACATAATATTGAATATTTAGAGTTTCTTGGACATGGATTAACCTTAGTCAAGGGTTATTTGATTAATCTAGTCCAGGACTAGATTGCATTATGAGTGGTGAATCACTTTAGGTTTAGGATAAATCTGTCTGGAACCACCTAAAAACCTGCTTAACCTCAATCTTTTGTACTATGTTGCTTATACATTTAAAAACACTAAACTTGGATTTATCTGAATATCTCAATACGTTACTGCAGAATGTTGGAACATTGTGAGTATTTGATTGTATTCTGCCATGTAAACATCAGCTAGGTCAGATACCGATGTTGGAAGATTAGTTCTGAATCACAATTGCCACTCCTCATCCCAGAGGAGCTTGGATTGCATTTCTGTGTGTGCAATCGGACACCAATGCTAGAAATTAGTCAGTCCTAAATGGTCAAACGGACTAAAGTGGCTGTCTGAGCGTTTTTAAGACATGTAGAGCCAGTTTTCTGAACGCAGATAATAGATCAGGCCTTTAGTTATAACATCAGTGCTGATTCACCACTGAAAATTCATCTTTTTATTCTGGCTCCATGTCTTATCTGGGTGTGGGAAACCAGCCCATGTTGTATTTCACAACTAACATCCTTGTTTATGTTATTCTTGTTCCCTCCCGTTCTTGCTGCAGGTGGGTTTACGGCAGCAGGACATGTCTTTGCTTTGCCAGCTCTGGTCCCTCCACGAGTCCATCCAGGAGTACAAGGGCAGCTGCCAGGACCTCTCAGCCGGATCCAGCGCCGACGGCCCGTACGGGATGGAGAACGGCTACTTTGACGAAGACGACGAGTACTATACGGAGTCCGGCGTGACCCCCACTGAGACGCCGGACGGACCCGAGTCGTCACCCCAGAACGGGACGTCCCAGAGCAAATGGCTGCACGATTCTCTTCACGTCACAATATGATCGTGCTTTTCAGGATGTGGCTTTGCCGCGTTCAAGGCAGGACGCTGAACAAAGCGGTGATGCTGCTTCTGTTTTGCTGGCTTTTTTTTTTTTTTGTGGCTTTTTTTCTGCAGACATTTTTCTATAGAAACTATAAAGATTATTTATTATATAATACAATATAGTTCTTTTTTTCCTGATTTAATGGACACTTCAAATTTTTATACGACTTGTTCATGAGGAGTGAAGCACATCTCTTAGTATTCACGTTTACACTAAAAATCACTCGAAACGTCTCCGAATTTTCCTACCCATGCTCCGCCCACTAAGGTTGGTAGGTTGGACAAGAAATGACTGTACAGAAATGATGGAAAGAGTCAGATTCCACAGTATGTATTTAGCTTGGAGTTTAGATACGCTACATAACACAGAGTTTCCCATTGAAAATGCTGAGTTAGCGAGCTAAGCCACAGCGTTGTCGCTAATCATAGTGATGTTTGGGTGTTGTATTTATAATCCCAATCTCTGCATTCAAGTATCGGCATGATGTCCATGAAAAATATCGGACAATGCTGTCTGTCCGGATCCGTTCGTCGCTGTTAGAACAACGGACTTGCAGACATGCTTCCATTACATGGAACCGTGTTTTCCAAACCTGCTCCTGCAAGGACACTGCCGTGCACATTATAGTGTATTCTCTGCTCCCAGAGCACGTGATCCAACTCATCGGCCCATTAACAACCCCTGAGCTGATGTAGATGTGTAATAGCAGGTAAAGCACAAACATGTACAGGGCAGGGGGCCTCCAGGACCAGGTTTAGGATACACTGGCATAAAAGACTACACCCCTCAACTGGTCTGACGCTTTTAACATACACATTTTATGAAATATTTATACTACTGTGTGGAAAAATCTCTCATTATGATGGATGAGACTCATGCCAATGTTCTTTAAAGCTTGTCCAAAAGCTTGCTCTCGCTAAGCAAGAAGCTCTGTGGGCGGAGCATGGATAGGTCCGTTACAGAGGCAGCGATGTGCTGATTCCTAGCAGAATTGTAGATTTAACAGCAGCAGACAAGTCAGGCGAGTGGCGGAGATGCTAGTTTACATTATGGGTTTTTTTTTTAATGTGAATAAATATAATGCTGGAAATGCTACCTATATTCCCCCAGCGCATAATCCAGGGTATGACCACCGAACCCCAAGCAGATGCTCCCCCTGAAACCCTTCGGTTCTTCATCTAACACTTCTCGCCTGGCATTCTATCCTTCCTCGCTAAGAGCTTTCTGCCAAAACCACCAGCAAAATCATATCACGTGTGTTCAGAGGCGCAGATGTGTGCTGTGTACACATTCCTTACTCGTGGCAGGATTCGTCCATACAGCCTAACCAGTGACACTGAACTTGTAGATAAGGCATTTTTCAACGCAGGTGGTTTACCTTTTCCCCAGCATATCAGTTACTCGAAGCCGTGACCGTAGTACGCGCATTAGAACGATCACTAACCAAACCAAGAATTCTACCGTGTATTATAACCAGTCTGTAATATGATATGCATATTAATATGGGTGCTATCCCGCAGTCTTCCGTTACCTTCTGGACGTCAAGGGAGCTACTTTACTCCGTAACCTCCTGCTGACACCTTAACGAGATCACTTCTACTGATGATATAGGAGGGCTCTGCATAATCGATTTTGACTACGTTCATTTCATGTCAACCAATCACTGCTCAGGCACGCAGACCAAAGACAAATGCTGGGCTCGTATCCTACACGCGAAGCTGCATACCAGTTCTACATGTTACTTTGCGGTATCGCAGGCCGTTCTTGTGCTTCGTTTGTGTGGTACTGTTTGAGGACAGTGTGTGAGGCAATGTCGCCTGGCAGTTCCTGGCATCATGTCTCAAAGGATAAAGGTCCATTAGCTCCAGGGACTAGTGAATTTACCACAGGACTGGTAGATTGAAAGTCACCGGTATGGCAGTACTACTACTGCGGTTGTAGTTTTGATTGGGGCAGTAGGACATGTAGCATACATGTATTGGTGGGTTTTTGTTGACATCTGCGCCGATATCGGTGCCAATACCGATCTCTCGACCATGACCTTGGTTCTTGTACAACACTTTTTATTTATACCTTCTTTTAAAGTACAGATTGAAAGTGGGCGTGGCTTAAATCTGAGGTAAGCTAGCTTCCAGTGCTGGAAGTGGGTATATTTCTGATTGGCAACTGACTGCAGACCAATCGAGACGGTAGTATCGTACATCCAAAATCCAGAATCTGGAACAAGCATCCCTGTTGGCTCATGGGTAAGGCTGACTAGGTATTGAATGCTTGATGAAGTTTGAAGTTTTGATCCTTTTTGGACTTAAATGTGGCATTTATCTGCAAATTTTTATGCACAATTATTTGAGAATTTGTTCATATTTAAAGAAGTAAAACATCAAATATGCACCATTACATTTGCTCAGGCCACATTTTGTGTTCGATATCAAGCTATAAAGGCCGATGTTCTTCACGGGTGAAAGAAACTCATATCCCACCATTTGGAACTGTACTGCATGTCTACATCATGTTTACACCAGAAACCACAAAAATATGACTATCAGCCATTATTTAAGACCTCAGCCATGTTTGGTGCAAGCATGATGATTTAGACATGCAGTTTGCCCAGTGCCGATTGGTGGCCATGCATTTGGAGAGGGGTGTCGATCACTTCTCTGAGTTCAACAAAAACATTTAGTTATTTTTCAGTGTCATAAATGAGGGCACACCTGCTCCTCTAAATGACCGCATGGCCTTGTTGGTGCCATCAGGTGTTTATTACTTGTTAGCATTGCTTGTCCGGCAAGCTTCAGATACCATTCATGTCTTGACTGATGGACTACATCTGTGGTTGGGAGGGGAAATGGTGTATTTCTGGTCAAACCTTGATTGGTACTGACCCTGGGGGGAGAATACTAAGGTACTCTCCATTGTGGAGAACATGGATATCATCTAAGGACGTTCTACCTCTGCCTCAAACTGTGTGCTGTATCATTTGAATATGGTGGCTGACTCATCTCACATCCGCAGACACAAATAGCTACTGTCGTTTGGCAGAACAATGATCATTGTTTGAGCATCAACACGCCATGTAGCTTAGCCTTACAGTATATCAGGCGTTGCTTGTTGTACTGCAAAGGTTGTGGGTAATGTAGCTTAATTCTAGATTTCCCACTGGCCTAAACAGTCCTATGCTCCGCCCACAAATGACAATATCAAAATCACTTGAGGGGGTGGGATTTGCAACAGGGGCTGTCCAACGTTTTTCATTCGTCAATATCATGGCTGCACTAGGGGTGGAAATCATAAGTTACATCACGATACTGTCTGATTATTTTAGCCAATGATCTAGGGTGTTAAAAAGCTGGTGTGGCAGGCTGCCACAGAACCGTTTACCAGTGGAAATTCTGTTTTGTTGCCCACTGGATTCATAACGGTCCTGCACAGAAGCATGGATAACTGTAAAAGGGAAGAATCTGGCATTTTCAGAGTGCAGGTTGTAGTACTCCCTGAAACAGAAAGTAGAGCAAAAACCCTCAGTAAATCCCAAACGCAGCGTCAGCAGCTTTCTACTGCTCTCTAGCAGCGAACAAACTGCTCACTGTGAGCTCCAAAGGTGTTTGTGGGTGGAGCATGGACTGGGCAGTAGCACTATGAGTTTAAACCTCCTGTCTTTGGCAGTTCTGTGCTGTCACTGGGGGAAAAAAACCATCAGAATAGTTCAATTATGAGACGATTGTTCTTTAAACTGCCAGGCTTTGTGAGTATTCACCCTAAAAACATCGCTGATCTTCCTCACTTAGTGCCTTCTTGCCGGCCTGCGACCTAAACACAGGCTTCTTTTTTTGTTGTCTGCAGCCCTATTCTTGACTCACATCTTGATGCATGTTCCACATACACAATTCCCTAAAACAGCTGGTAGAACGTTGTAGAAGTTCACAGTGAATGTCTCCTCGCCAGTCAAGTTTGTATCTTCTTCCTCCCGTGTGGAAGTACCATTTCTTCATAGCAATGTGCAAAAAAAGAAAAAAAAACAGACGAACTGAACATTGATTGTTGCCGTGTCCTGGTTTGAACTCCATGAAGTTGGTCATGAGATGCATTCCTCCAGTGCTTTGTGTCCTATGATGGTAAATGACTGTGCTGGATGAAGATGATGGCAGGTTTGGTCGTGCGTATTGTGTTTTATTCAATATTTTATTCCATTTTCTTTAATCAAGTCACGATCAAACTTTTTTGGCGAGCGAATGAATAACAAAAAGACTCGCTTATCCAGAGTAACGTTTGTATGTGTGCGTTCTGCAGAATGACCTTACTACTGTACGTTTTGGAGGATTGTTTTTGTATGCTTTTTGTATATGTAATAATTATATTAAAGGAATAAATCACATCAGATCAAGAAGTGTGATTGTCTGACTGTTATAATGTTTGGGAGACTAACTACTTTACGTTCTACTACTACGTTGCTACTAAGCTTTACAACGAAAATGTGCACAATGCAATTGTTCAGTGCTGTTCATTTATTACAACATTGTCATAGAGTTCTTTAAAGGTTCTAGATTAAGGGCAGTTTTTTAACACGGCCGTGAAAAAAATAGGCACGTCCTATGTAAAAATGTTCTTTTGAACAGCTAGAAACTTCCCCCTGATAAAGTGCTTACAGATCAAGGTTATTTACTCCAACAAATGACATAACATTATGTAGTTATTTTCATCAATTGCACACAAAAAAAAAAAAGTAAGTACTGGCATGGGCGAAATTATGATCACGAAGGTGGTTCACCCAGCCATTTCAAATAACTGCCAATTTGTCCAGGACTGGCCACCCCAGCATATTCAGCCAGAGAGTAGACCATTTGATTGGGGGAAAAAAAATCTCAAAAGAACTGCAAAATTGAATCATGGGATCTGCAGGTGACTCTTGCACTTGTGAAAGTCCATATGCCTGCAATCAGAAAGACTTTTTACCTGCGTGTGAGGCGCGTCACGAAATACCTTTGGAATAGCGTTATTTGGCCACAGTAATCGTATGCATGTGTGGCATAGACTTTTCAGGAGAATACCAACTGTGAAGCATGGTGGTGGAAATGTTACGGAATGCACCTCAAATGACTGGCAGGCTAGCAGACCTTTAATGAACTGTGAAGTCTGCGTCATATCAAAGAGTGCTTGAAGATAATAAGAGGCCATCAGTCCAGAAGTCAAAGTTGATCCAGAGGTTGACCTTGCAACCAGATAATAATCCCCAGCATGCCAGCTAAGCCACCAAGGAATGGCTCAAAAGGAAGTAGTCAAGGGTTATTGAATGGCCTAGTCAAAGGCCAGATGTGCACACCACTGAAATACTGGGTGGGAATTTAAAAGGGCAGCAAGAAAACTCTCAAATATCTTGTCCATGACCTGATGAAGGGAAGGAGTTTGGCATGGAAGAGTGGTCAAAAATTCCAGCAGGCTGATGTCAAAGACTGGTTCAAATGTTTTATATTGCCTTTAAGAAGATTGTCTGCTAAAGGGGCAATTCTAGCTTCTGAGAGTGTACTTACTTTCTCTTTCTCACTGTTTTCATCCGTTTAAATTTTTATTGAATAAGTGATTGAAAAGGCATCTTTTCCTGGTGGTTTTGTTCATCACCTTCATCTGTATTAGTGAAATTATATTAATATGTTGAAAAAAAAAATTCCCATGGGGTGTACAAACTTTTTCACACAGCTGCATAATACAACCTTAAAAACACTAAGCGGTTGATTCTAAACAGCCCTATGTTTTTAAAGAACCCATGTGGCTACAACCATTGCTGTAACTTACAGCTAATAACTCTGTATACAGCTGTTTAAGCTGTAAAGTGCCCCTGTGTTTCAGTCTGCGTCGCTGAATATACACCAAACACCTGCTCAGGAGATTGGAGCGGATTACGGTAATCTTGATTCGAAAGCAAAGCCGTGCTCTGCGTCACGCTGCTCAGGGATTGCTCTGCTTGGGGTGTGACAGGTGGGTTTGCGCTGCTGTGTTGCCGGTGAAGGTGTATTCGGTCAGTAAGCCGGGAGATTGCAGCGATGGACTTTCTAAGCCTTCGTTTACGAAACGCAGTTTGTCACGAAGGGCCTCGGTTCTTGCAATCAGCTGCTAATGTTGACCAATTATTCACCGTGGTAACCTTGACACAGCGCACCAGTGTTTCCTGTGGGGTCTTTCCATTAGCTTTCCCAGGGGTTTCCCTGCAGTTTTAAAGGGACAGTGCAGCAAAACATAATTTTATACAATTTTTAAATAAACTCAAAAGTCATCGCCAAGACAAGACATGTCTGGAGTCCAAATTTTCAGAACTGGGGCTACGAGGCACATGTTGTCAACACTCCTCTCAGCAGACTCAGTCATCATCTAGCTCCTCATGAAAAGTGATGCAGACTTGTGGATGTAGTTTAGGACACTGGATGGATGGATGGATGGATGGATGGATGGAGTGATAAATGTGTTCTCTCTAGCGGACTTTTTGACCGTTTCACCAGGGCTGTCCAAACTGTTGCCTAGGTTTGCGTCAGTGCAACGTTAAAAGGCCTCAACACTGAGCACTGAGGCCTTTAATAAAACTCTTATGACTCTAATCTGATTAGCCAGGTACAGCAACAGCTGCTGTGTGATCTTTAATGGCTTACAGACCTGGCTTACAGAGGCCTGCGTTTAGAACGAAACGATTGTATTTTCTCGTTCAGCATGAAAACAGTTTAGGCTACTTTGCCTAATACCACTGATTCAACAATACCCTTACGTAAGACTCTGTGAAACAGTCAGTTGCATGACTGTGCTGCAAAGCAGACCAGGTAGTGGTAGTGTAGTGGTTAGGGAATTGCACCTGTGAACTGAAGGTTGCTGGTTCAAATCCCAGATTGTATCAGTACCACTGAGGAACCCATGAGCAAGTTACCTTCCCCATGCATTGCTACCTGGGTGCTGCTCACGTCTGCCGTCCACTGCTCCAGCATACAGAGGTCAAATTTTGCTCTGGGGTGTGTTCACAATGACAGGCACTCACTCACTTAAACATGCAGTAACATACAAAAAGCTCCATATCTACTGGCACCCTTAGTAAAGATGGGCAAAAAGAAGACAAGGTCATAAATGTCTGTGTTTAGTTAGTTCACCTTGAAAATATGAGACCCATAACTAAAGCGTGAAATGTCAAAAAACCACAGTGCTTCACAATTGTGGAGGCCTAGTGGTCAGGACATTGCCCTTGGGACCTGAAGGTCGCAGGTTCGAGTCCCGGTCTGGGCACCACTGAGGTAACCTTGAGCAAAGTACCGTCCCGCTACACTGCTTCCCGGGCGCTGTTGGTAGCTGCCCGCTGCTCCACGTGTGCACGTGTGATTGGTTAAATGCATGGTGCTTGAGTGTGTTCACAATGACAAATAGTCACTTTATTGTTCACTTTAATTATTGGAAACCCTGTTTTTAGTATGCGGTGTAGCCTCCCTCTGCCAACATAACAGCCTATAATGCTTAATTATGAGAATTCAGAGCAAGCAATCAGAGATCACGCATCAGTACAGAACCTCTTCAGATTCTCCAGGGTCCTAAGTCCTCTCTTTTGGACTCTCCTCTTCAGGTCTCCTTACAGCAAGGGTGCATAAATCCTGTCCTAGAGGGCACAGTTTGGTCGTCACCCTGCTCAAACACACCTGGTTCACTCACCTGTTCATTGGCAGGGTTAGAAGCTACCACACTGTGCTATCCTACAAGATCCGATTTGGGCAACCCTGCCCTACAGGCTTTCAATGGGCTGTAGGCCATGTGACTGAGATGGCCTTGTCAGAAGCTTGTTTCTGGACTGAACCATTTCTGAGCCAGATTTTGTCATGTATTCCATGTCTCCAAGCCAGGTAAGGAACAAGCTAGCGAAAGGGGCGGGGGGTTCTTGAGCAGACACAGCATCAGAAAGCCAAGCTAAATACCTGTGGAATGAAGCTGCTGCAAGAGCCTGTCTAAACTTGTGGAGGTCATGGAAGACCTTTATATAAGCCCGAGACATATAGCATACGGCTTCAATGTCTGCTATAGTTTGCTCCATTGGTCTCAGTGCTAGTTCCCCCACAGTGGAAACGTGTAAAGATTATGAACAATTGTAGCTTGAAAAGTGATTTAGAGCAAATATGACATTTAACTCCGAACACCTGTTTGCTGGTGAGACCTCCTCCCTCCCAAATGGAGTGGAGACATGTTCTGGAAGCTTCTTTACTTTTGTACTGGAGCGATAAGCCTTTGTAGATAGTAAGTAATGGAAGCTTACAGCCCATCAATTAGCACCGGGCAAATTACAATACTTCTCTTAACGATGTACTAATCTCTAGTCTTGTGATGTCACAACAACAGCAAATTTTCTAACAACCAGATCAGCGATAACACCGTGACCTGACAGGTGAAGTGAAGAACAATGATTATCTAGTTATTTCATTACAACGGCACGTGTCGGGAGAGGGATATAGGCAGCATGTGGACAGTCAGTTCTTAAAGTTGATGTGCTGGAAGCAGGAAAGTGGGCGAGCGTCTTCTATAAGCGTCTTCACACTCTTTAATTTAAAAACAATGAGGAAAATG
This sequence comes from Arnoldichthys spilopterus, assembly GCA_037974385.1. Classification (NCBI taxonomy): domain Eukaryota; kingdom Metazoa; phylum Chordata; class Actinopteri; order Characiformes; family Lepidarchidae; genus Arnoldichthys; species Arnoldichthys spilopterus. The sequence goes on along the minus strand of JBBPDA010000127.1, from coordinate 11,126 downwards.
TGTTTCTCCATGATATGGGCCCTTTAAATTGACGTTTTTACAATTAAAAAACATCCTTGCATCTTCCCAGCGTCTCCTCGAACAAATCCTTCAGAATCTGTAGATTATTCTTGCAACTGCAAAACAATGTCATGTGGAGAAGCAGAACCTGGGATGAAAAAAAAACTATTTTATAAAGTATTTCCAGACCCAGATTAAGCTTTGACAGCAGGAGGGTAAAGGGGTTTAAGACGGAGAACGCCCCCATGATCTGAGCGATTCAGCCTAAAACTAAGTTTAATCTGCTTCCATGCAGCCAGCTCCTGCAGGGAGGTTTGTAGCAGATTATTCAGAATCATTTATTCAGGGAACAGAAGTCACATGTGCATCACCAAGGATGGTAGGGGTTAGTGAATGCGAGGTTGTGCTCTTAGCACAGGACACCATCTGCAGTGTGTTTGGGTTAGCTCAGTCAAACTAATTGGCAAGAATTTGACAAATGACCTCAGGAATGTGCAGCAGCCTCTCCGAAAACCCTGAAATAAGCACGCAGAGGATGTCAGAAAGAATGGAAGACCTGTTCTGTTTGGTTCCTTTGCGGACATCTGTAATGCTGTGAGCTGTTTTGCTCCCTCCCTGGAACATAGGTTTGGTAAATGTGTTTCTACACACATGCAGGTGATGGAAAATTTGACAACAGCAGAAAAATACCAAGAACAGGCCATATTCTCAATTTTGGATTTTATTTTCCCACTGAGGCCCATTCATGACATTTGTGTGTGTTTTTTTTGTACTAAAAAGTCATAATTTTCCATTTTCCATCATCTCCCTTTTCCTTTGAGAATAACCTGGTTGTTTATGTTACTGTGTCTTGTTGTCCGTTGTATTTAAATGACCTCTGTTCTGATTGGCTGACCTTTTTGTGCCTCCAAAAAGCACTCCTGGCTGTGTTTTGACTGGAAACAAACATGGGGATGGTCTTTGACTTTGCACAGTACTGTACATTGGAACACAGTATATATGTGAATCTTTGATTAATCACACTGGTACAAAATTGGGCATTTTTTCATTTAAAATTACCCAGCTGCCCTTTGTATTGCGTGATCATTTCATGAGAAATAGGACAATAGATATGGCCTAGAATGACAAAAAAAAGTTCTAGTTCTATGAATTGACAATAAAAAAATGGCACTTTCTGAGACAGAGCTTTTGTTGCAACATCAACCAGATGCTGTGAACTATGAATCCATCAGCATTCTGTATACGAACACATGCAATGTTTTATATGGACCTCAGTTGCCTTTGTCACAGCTAATGACGATCCACACATATGCTGTACCGTCCCAGAGGCCGGTTTGCCTACTGGCCAAAGGACACGGTTTGTTTCTGAGGACGGACTCACATCTCACTGCTGGAAGCCAGTGCGAAACGGCTTACGGAGACCGGTCCCCCGCCCTCAGCCGCCACCAATGTGCTGTAGAGTTCATTATCATGGCTGTGGAACAGGTTCAGGTGTAGAGATCAGGCAGGTAGTCGCGCGAGTTCAGTTGCAGTTTGTGTAAACTGTCAGACACGCACGTCTCCACCAGCAGCCCTCCTAACACGGCCAGGATGGAAAGCCGTCTGCGACAGTTCAGGATCACTGGAACACAAACAATAAAGCACAGTAGAATTCACTACATACAGTTAAATGATGGACATGTTTGATGATGGGTGGTAAATGTCTTCAAGTTTCAGATGTTTGTGTTAAATGTAGAACATCCAAAAATGTTAGCATGAATTCCCATTAGCTTAGCGCTAACCTACTATTAGAAATTCTATAGGTGTGTTAGCAATAATAGCATTGCTATAGTTCAAGAGTTTCACATTGAAAGCCTTGTTCTAATGGTCATGGTTCACTGGAAAATACCCCTGGAATAGAGTTTGACAAACGTGGTGAATTCTGATTCCACTGTGCGTTTCTTACCCTTGTTCCTAAGTCTCTGTGTATACTCTTTATGGAGTCATGCGATCTGTCTGGGTGTGTGTTTACCTTAAATGGCCTGTTTGCTGGAGATACATACGCCCAGCTATGTCCATATGGCTTATGTGTCGGATTTTTTGTGCTCGTTCTATTTGTACTTCGCGTGCCCTGTGCTTAAGCTGGCTGCGTTTACCCCGTATGGCCTGCGTGTTGGAGGTGAGCACGAAGAGCCGGATGAGTTTGAAGCATAGGGGAGAGTAATCGTGCTCCCAGATCACTGCAGGGATCAGCAGCACTTTCCCATAGCAGGAGAGCAGCAGAGCCTTCAGCAAAGGCGTGAACTCCATGGAGCAGCCGTAGAGCCACTGCACCGGCCACAGCACTGCTAACACACCAGCATAGTACACCACCAGCTCTGACAAAACACACACAGACACACACGTATGCATGCAGAAGTAAAAGTCAAATTTCCCATGAAAAAAAGGCATAACTGTATTGACTCAGTGTAGTGGGACACATCCAGGGCAGGACATTTACAGCAGATACAATTTCAAACGTTTCTCACTGTCAAAGGGCATTTAATCAATAGTTGATATTGTTTTAATAGTTTAAAATCTTTAAAAAGAATTTGTCTCCTTCTGTAATAGATAAAAGTGATGCTCCAAGGGCTAATTGCAATGCCAACAGTACATTGGGATAAACACTGATCAGCCATAACACTGACACCACTGACAGGTAAAGTGAATAACATTGACTATGCATTTAAATACAATGGCACTTGTCAGGGGGTTGGGAAAAAGCAGGCGGCAAGTGAACAGTCAGTTCTTGAAATTGATGTGATGAAAGCAAGAAAAATGATTGAGTGTAAGGATCTGAGCCGCTCTCCGTTAAATGACGAATCGGTATCTCCAACAACTAGTACATTGGCGACAGGGTCATAGGCACACGAGGCTCACTGATGTGGACAGTGAAGGTTAGCCTTTCTGTTCCAGTCCCAGAGAGAAGCTACTGTGGTTTAAGAAGTGGTTTTCTGATAGAAAGAGGTCAGAACACACAGTGCACCACAGTCAGAGCGCTTTCAGTAGCATGAGGGACCTACATAGTGCCAGGCATGTGGTGTTAATGTTATGGCTGATCAGTGTACTTTTTTTTTTTGTGCACCATCCAGTGTGTGGTTACCGAGGGCAGCCAGAGCAAACATCCCATAAAAGTCCCATTCTTTAGTGTATCTGATTATATCAGCAGGGTCACTGGTCACTTCTGAACCCTGAAGCTGGGACCATCTCAGATACGCCTCACACAACAGACAGAAGATACACAGCTTCCAGTGGATCTGGAGGGAGGGAGGGAAAGGGGAAAGAAAGAAAGAGAGAAAGAAAGAAAGAAAGAAAGAGAGAGAGAGAGAGAGAGAGAGAGAGAGAGAGAGAGAGAGAGAGAGAGAGA